>CAJPDP010426459.1:0-10403 GCA_905336975.1 Bombina variegata variegata
TTAGAAAGCTGTTGTTGATCTAATGACATAATGCTTCTGTGAAGTTTGGTGTGAGGAGCAGAAGGAGGGAAAGTTGTAGGGAGGGATGATATGTTGCAAGTAAGGAGATGGTGGTCAGAAAGAGGAAAGGGTGAGTTTGTGAAGTTTGAGAGAGTGCATAGATAGCTAAAGATCAGGTCAAGGGAGTGACCATCTTTGTGAGTGGGAGAATCAGTCCATTGTGTGACAAACCGAAAGAGGAAGTGAGTTGCAGAACCACACACTGGCCCGCCTCTCATCCTCCCTCTCCGCCTCCGTTTTCATGACGATCTGAAGATTTTTTTTTTAAATTGCGTACTCTCGCGGTTTTAAAACCGCGTCGATTAATCACAGTTTAAAAACGCATCTGCGATTAATCGTGCAGCCCTATTTAAGATGCTCGTCATCAGTGAGATGGGTCTCCTGTAAAAAAGCTATGTCTGCTCCTATCCGAGGCAGATGTGTAAGGATTGACTTTCGTTTTATGGGGGAGTTAATGCCCCCCACATTCCACGTTATAAGTTTTGACATTCTAGATCAATAAGGGTGTCTGCAGGGGACAGAGATACAGCGTCAAGGGGGTAATAGAAAAGTGACATTTGCACTAACCAGCGTGTGTCGGGTAGTGTAAACCTGGTTTGGGGGGTTCAAGGATAAGATAGTGAGTGTTTCATCTGTAATAAGTGAAAAACCAGCCTCCAGCCCGACCATTACCTTAGTAATATTAACCTTGGTGATAAAAGGTTGGGATCGGCAACTGCAACTCCACTGTAAGAGTCAATATGCTTGGTAAGGTATCCCCCGTCTCCACGAGTATGGCGCATCCAGAGTGGAGTAAGAGTAGACAAATACAACCAGTTACTAAAATGTTGATAGGTGCACCAAAGCTGCAGAGAGCAGGGAACCACCACTTTCCCTGTGTTGTAGAACCAGAAGGCCGGGTAATTAATCAAACTCTCATTTATGAAATTAGTGCGTTTCAATTGCAATACATAGTTAACTAAACATTTAAGTGTAATCCATGACAATATAACATACAATCCCATTGTGATAATATAGAATTCGTCATTCCCTGTGGTAGGTTTATTATTCCTGCGGGAATGGTGCCAATGTTGTGATGCTTCATTGTGCCGAAAGAACAGCCCTAAAGCATTCTCCATGGTGCACAAGAGACATAAAGAACGAGAAAGTTGCAAACTCTCCACTCCTTCCCGCCACAGGTTAATTGCACATATATGCAATTAAGCACCCACTTACAGGCGGCAAATATCCCAGCAATCAGAATTTGTTGGTTCGCATGAAGTGAGGGGCCTGTAAACCCTGACAGACTATGCCCTTAAGTACAAGGAACAAAACAAATAGCCAATGAAGTAACAACCTGAACAATAGTGTAAATGGGCTAACAACCTCATCATAGTTTTCAACATCTTTTCTGAAAAGTGCTCTTTCCCTGCGCCCCAGGCACTGTGAAATCAAGGCACGGTGGGATCCCAGGAGGAGCCCTGGGAACTGTTTCCGACTGTACCGAGAGCGCAGGGAACAAACACCTGCTACTTCGCTCCCCACACCCAACCACTCAAAATAATAAATATCAGTATCCACATGAAAATATTGAGTAAATCCTAGGCAGTGTATACATTTCAGTACAAGGATCAGAGCAAGCAAACAATTAAATAATAACCTAAATAACAGCATGGGAGACTTAACCATAACGTTATAGTATTTGACATCTCTACTGACAAATTCTTTGTTCCTACTCCTGTGGCACAGTGAGTTTAAGGCTCGGCGGGGACTCGGAAACCATTTTGACAGTTGTCCCAGACTGTACCCAAAGCGCCAAGAACAAATAAATTAGGTTCCTGTACCGTAACCACCCACACATTAAAACAAAACATTCAACAATATGAAAACATTGAACAAACATTTGAGTTATTACTTTTTGCAGGCGTAAGATTGGAGTGGAGTCTGCAACACCTTTGAGCCGACATCTTCAGTTAACGGAGTAGGATTGTTACCCACACTCCTCAGGTGTTGCTTGCCCAGCAACCACGTGAAAAAATCCAGTGAAATAATTAAAAGTAAAGCTTTCATAGCCATCCAAAAGGCTACATTTTGATCCAGGTGACACACAGTTGGCATTAGTAGAAATTCAAGTGGAGGCTTGCTGCTCCTCCGTAGCTAGGTAGCTTTGCAAAGCTTTGGGGGAGTGGAAGATTTTGGTTCCTGATGCTGTTTGGAGACGAAGCTTGGCTGGATACAGTAGCGCCACCTGGTGACCTTGCTCGTGAAGACGGGAACATAATGGGGCAAATTCTTTTTTTGGCTTTGTGACTTCAGCCGAGTAGTCCTGAAAGAGTAGTAATCTGGATCCCTCATAGGTCACTTCTTTTCATGCTCTATATGCACATAGGATTTTAATTTTTTCCTGGAAGTTCAGGCATTTGTAGATGACCTGTCTAGGTTTTTATTTTGGCATGTTCCCTAGTTCTCTCGGGGGCTACCCGGTGAGCCCCCTCTACATCAATTGGTAAGAGAGGTGTCTGTGTTCGTTTGCCTGTCTTCCACCTTGGATATTCGAGTTTCTGCTGCAGTAAGACGGGAGGAGAACTGACGGACCTCACTTGTTAAAGTGTCTACTCCCACTTGCAAAGAATCCATCTTGGGGAGAAAAAATTATTTTAGTTCTTGCAGCAGCAGTGTCTGTTCTCCCATTTGGGAAGCTGAGTGTTCTATCAGTTGGTGACTTTCAGCATGAACTTCAGCCTTATGTCTTTGCTTTCTTTCCGTTGCTTTAGTTTTATAGCTCATATTTTCTTTTGTGGCAGGTGAGAGGTTTAGGAAATATTTATCCACTTTCATGGACAACAGCAATAAAGCAGATAATTACATGCAGTGGAGTGCAACTGATATCATTGACAGAAAGCTGTACATGAAGGCCAGGGGCTTGGTTTGTGCCTGGTGGATTTGAAGTATCTGGGTCATGTAACACTTCATAGCTAAGTGAGGAGGGGGTACTATGTGATCTACTGCCCAGATGTCCCCTGCACTTTACACTTAGGTGTAAAAGATAAGTCGACGGTGCATAACCAGTGAAAACAAAGCCAGGCCTGGATGCAGAATTTGAATAAAATGGCTAAGGGATTCACTTCTCTCCGTGGTAAATCTCCTCTGCACTGATTAGTTTATGACCGGTATATATTGCTTTATTTTTATTCTCCCAATCTCTTCGTCCCTTCACACTGCAGTCCAGCACAAGTTATATCAGCGCTGCGTGATAGGGGTTAAATGTCCTCAGGGAGATACAGATATCTTATGTCAAGGGGTGAAGCAATAACTGATTAAGTGATAATTAACCCCAACAAGTGACTGGTATTCAAATGAGCTGTTAGTGGGTAATGACAGATAAGGGCTTTGCTGTAATAATAGCTGTCTCCCTGCGTTTTATTTGCGGCCCACGTTATGAGTGAAGTTTCCACTGATTTCCAATTAGCTGCTACGCTGATCTCAGTGCTCTATAAAGCGGGTATATTCTTACCCTGTTTCGTGAGGCTCTGTCTTGAGCCGTTTGTGAACTCGTCAGTGCTGTGGCCTGGGGCCGTTACAGCAAGGCTGAAAT
This sequence comes from Bombina variegata variegata, assembly GCA_905336975.1. Classification (NCBI taxonomy): domain Eukaryota; kingdom Metazoa; phylum Chordata; class Amphibia; order Anura; family Bombinatoridae; genus Bombina; species Bombina variegata. Next base: position 3,635 of record CAJPDP010426459.1, read on the forward strand.
CCAAGATGGCGCCAATGGCTTTCCGCGCCACTTGTACTGAACCTCCGGAAGCTAGGACTGGTGTTAGCTGCCCTTCACGCTTGTCCCACAGTCGGGCGGTTCTGGTCTCTAGACATAGATTATGTGCTATGGTGTACTGAACTCTCTGTCTATGCTGCCGCTCTGTTGTCCTGCCCACCGGAAGTCGTATTTATCTTTTGTTTTTAAAAATATGAATAATTTCTCTAATATCTGAATTTGTGTAAGTTATTGGGTTCCCAAGACACCCTTATTCAGTACTCTTCGTGGGGGCAGTATTGTTAATCTGGGCTGGTGTAGGTAGGATTTAGAGTATAGGTGTAAGGGAACCAGAGGCCATTAACCCCTTCATGCCCACACTCTCCCTAAAGCCATGGCTGGGCGGATAGGCTTAGTCGTTACACTAGCTTTGTCTTAGTATCAGCCTTTGTGTATTGACAGAAACACAAGATAAGGAGGCATATGTGTATAGAGAAATAGATCAAGATTTCTGCTCTTTTACAAGCTCAACCCTTTTAAATTCACTGTGCTTTCAATGAGCATAAGCCTCTATTTCATATACATAAAAAAAACAGCTTGGAAACTTGGAAACACATTAAGAGAAAAACAATTTTACAGTACAATATCTATTTAATTGTAATCCAACATTTGTGCAGACCGCAACAACGTTACATTGAAGATTAACTTAATAACTCTTGTGAAAAATACCCTTCGCTCAGGGTCCCATCAAGTGCGGGTATCACAGAGTATAGAGGTTTATAGCCATATCATAGAAAAACAAGATTCTCAAGTTAGACATAAACAGAGGGCTTACCGCTCCGGTGACAGTCTGTAACTGTGAGGATTAAGCGTGAGGTCGTTGTCCCCAAAACTGCTGAAATAGCAATGAACTTATTAGTTCTTGATGTCAAGACGCTCCCCCTCCGGTAGATTGCGGTGTCCAGTCCCCTGTATACACGACAGGTAAGTAACACTGACGTGGGCTGTCCTGTGCTGTAACTGTTAGGGCTCTCCTAAACCCTTATTCAAGGTAAGACATATGCAACACAAATGCACAGTGCAGCAAATTCAGGATGAGAGAGAGAGATAAGAAATTGTTAAAATATCACTTATTAGATATTCATTAAAACAGACCTGACACAGCACACTTTGAGACTCCACTGCTGACGCGTTTCCTGCCTCACTGGCAGTTCATCAGAGCACCGGGAAAAACACTACAATCAGCTGTTAAATCAATTGCAAGAGTTTGAAAAAGTCCAATCACATTGCGGCAGAAAAAAAGCAGAGCACACCTGAGTTTTAACTATGACGTGCCTGATACCGCAATAAACTAAGTTGAAAAAAAGGGAATTTCCAAACCCCGACAACTAACAGCACAATTTAAGATGCAACATTAAAACATGACAAAAATATAATACAAATAAGTTAAAAATGACTATAAATTTGGGAACTTAGTATGTTTAACTATGCGAAATATCAAAAAGGACCACATATGATGTTCTATTAGTATTATGCTTGGTTAGCACATAGCAAAATCAGTATTAGAAACATAGATGGAAGTCATAATATACTTAAAGGTTTAAAAAGATAAATGCACAAAGTTTACATGACTGCCATAAATATATGTCTCTAAGTGAATAGTTCGCTACATTACATTTAGCTTTACTAACATAAGTCTAATCAATCTAAGAACATTCTGTAGATATCACACAGATATATTTGTGATATAGTAAAAAATAATAATGAATAAAATTGGTAAATATTAATAGAAAGATGATGAGAACATAGTGGAAATGTATATCAATCTAAACAAATACCAAAACTTGTATAAAATTTATGAACTATAAATTAGTCATATTTATTATAAGAACTTATTTTAATCATAAACCAAGAGTTTATTTACGCCTAGCTTTGAGTATTTATGGATCTCTTTACCTGTCAATGAACTTCCATCTATGTTTCTAATACTGATTTTGCTATGTGCTAACCAAGTATAATACTAATAGAACATCATATGTGGTCCTTTTTGATATTTCGCATAGTTAAACATACTAAGTTCCCAAATTTATAGTCATTTTTAACTTATTTGTATTATATTTTTGTCATGTTTTAATGTTGCATCTTAAATTGTGCTGTTAGTTGTCGGGGTTTGGAAATTCCCTTTTTTTCAACTTAGCTTATTGCGGTATCAGGCACGTAATAGTTAAAACTCAGGTGTGCTCTGCTTTTTTTCTGCCGCAATGTGATTGGATTTTTTCAAACTCTTGCAATTGATTTAACAGCTGATTGTAGTGTTTTCCCGGTGCTCTGATGAACTGCCAGTGAGGCAGGAAACGCGTCAGCAGTGGAGTCTCAAAGTGTGCTGTGTCAGGTCTGTTTTAATGAATATCTAATGAAGTGATATTTTAACAATTTCGTTATCTCTCTCTGTCATCCTGAATTTGCTGTACTGTGAATTCGTGTTGCAATATCTATTTAAATCAGGTTTATGCAGTAGGTGTTTGACTAAATAGTGTGATATTGGGGTTTTGCAGATTGACCTCATGGCTTCTCTCCTGAATCACAAGCTACCTCATTATTGTGCCAGGTCTCAGATCCTGAAGCGGATGTAATACATGCCCTGGTAGTTCCCTGATCATTCAATCTAGGGACCAGGACTTGGTAAGTGGATCTGATTCAAATATCTCATTGCCAGCCTTGTGTTTCCAATGACTTGTTATACCATTTGCAGGGTATAAAATGTATGAGAAATTGCATCTTTAGGTTTATTTTTGTAAATTAAATAATTGGTTTTGTTCCTTGAAACCACTACCTATTAAAATGGGTTGAGCTTGCAGGGAAAATCAATCTTATTTTATCACTTCTGTACACACACATGTTTCTTTTTATTATCTCTGTATACCAAAGCCAAATACTTAGGACTTGATGATTAAAAACTCACATCCCAATCTTTGAGATTTTTTTAGACCTTATATTGTACGTCTTCTTCAGATAAATAACACTATATAGCAACATAAGCGTCTCAAGATTCCATTTGTGTTGAGGGTAGCTATTTGTAAACAATTTAATGCTTTTTTTGTAGGTAAAATTGATTATTAGGAACAAATTAAAGGGGCAGGAAATGTAGGGTACACCGTCCCTTTAACACAGTGTATCCAGAGCGAAGCACTGTTTGAAGAGAATAGTCAAATATGGAGCAGCACTGTAAACCAGCAGCACATTGATTGCCATCTCCGCCCCCCTAGCCTTTCCTTTACTGTATAATGTCGGCATTTATTTATTTATTATTTACTGTCTATAGTGCTTTTTTCAACAAATGTTTCATATGATAATTGTTGTTTTTTTTGTAACTTTCTTTATTTAATTCATAGAAACAACTGTTTTCTTCTTACTGAGATTCGTGCAAACTTTGGCACCTTGTGAGTCTGTTTGTAAATGTAAGTCTTCTGTATTCTGAATTCTTATTACGACTGCTGTATATTTTAGCATTGTCTAACCGTATTGCATTTGTTGTACAATACACAACTGATATCCATTTTCAATTTTGTACTGTTTAAAATTGGTAAGCTCTGAGAACAGTGTGCTTTTTATCTATCTGTTATGTTATAATTTATTTAATAAAAACTCTTCTTTTGCAGATGCGCAAGTGCATTGTTAAAGGCTGCCCATCACGGCAGATGCCTGGAAGATGCTCAAGAGAGATAATCTTTCATATTTTTCCCAAATGTCCGGTGAAAGCACGACGTTGGCTGGAAAGTATAGGGCAGCATTTTGAGGACATGGATACCTTGATCAAAGAGGTAACAGAAACCAAACGCTCAAACTACCGTCTGTGTTCAACTCATTTCACTGTGAACAGCTATGAAATCATTGGTTCACGTAAATGCCTAAAGAAATCAGCTATGCCAACAATTTATGAGTACACAAAAAGTAGTGCACAATCTACTCTCAAGGTACCAAAAGTTGAACCAATATTTTCAACGGATAATACCCCTAGTGCTGGAACATCAGGTGAGACAGCGACAGCGGAAAACTCAGAACGTTTTGGGACAGAAAGGAAATTTATTGTGTACGAGTCCTGTCTTGATCAACTAATTGCAAACATAAAATGTAACTATCAGGGACATTGCAATGGAAATATTCTCAAATTTAAAAAAGAAGTTTCGGGGACATTGTTGACTGTCTGGGGAGAGTGTGAACACAGCCATTTTACAATATTATGGAAGAGTGAACCAACTGAAATTAAGGTCCTCTAGGAAATACACTTGTCTGTGCCTTAAACCATTGTATTTAATACATGTAAATAAACAAAACAGAGTATAGAATATAGTTATATAAACAGTGTTAAACACTATTTTTCCAGTGCTTGTAACTGGATTGTGTTACTACAAATGTTGAAAATCTGAAGTAAATAGTTTGTTCTGGATTTGTTTGTTATTTGTTTGTATGGTGCTGCATACCTGAAAGGCAATGAATACCTGTGAAAGAGGAAATAGAGAGAGAGAGATACAAATCCCCAAATCCAGAATTCGGTAATCTAGACCTTTTTAATTAATTTATTTTAAAAAAGTAAAATGACCAAAAAATGTTTTCCCTGCCTGTAAGTCACAATCTTCTCAGCGTGTGTCTTTGGTTTGATTTTTTGTTTTCTAAAATGCAAATAATATTTATTTTACTGTTCTGATTACAGTACTGTACTATCTTTATAGTGGCTCTATATATACAAAAGTATTAATAATGATATAAAACTACCTTTAGGTTACATGTATAAGCTGTATTATGACACGTAAATATTGTCTAAGTGACATAAGATTTTATTGTTCTCCAAACTGTCCCATTATTTATATATATATATATATATATATATATATATATACACACACACACACACACACACATTTACAGAAAAAAATCACATGTACCGTAAATATAAAGATAACCATTTTAGGATCTAGTTTGAAAGGGTTGCAGAATGTTATGAGAGAGCAGAATACAGAGGTAGAAATCGTATGGTTAGAGAAAAGGTAGCAGCAGGAATACCAATACCATAGTCTGGAACCAAGTGTTGTAATCCAGAAGGTGCTTGGCAATCACATGATTTAAGATGACGTTAAAGAATTTAATATTGTATTATAAAACGTTTAATTATGCATCTTGAAAGCAGAAATGTCCGCTGCACATTGATAAATGCCGACAGCATACGCTGTCTGCATTTATAATTGCACGAGCAGTTCTTGTTAACTGCTGGTGCAATGCCGCCCCCTGCACATTCGCGTCCAATCGGCTGCTAGCAGGGGGTGTCAATCAACCCGATCGTATTCGTCTCGGCCTTTAGACCGCTGCTTCATAACTTCTGTTTCCAGCGAGCCTGAAGGCTCGCACGGACACAGGAGCATCAAGCTCCATACAGAGCTTGATAAATTTGGCCCCATACAGTCTTTTTTTAATTTTTTAAGTATTTTATGTCCCTTTTAAGAATTGATTATGTTAGTAACTTGCAATAATCAGGACAGGCCTTTGTAATCATCTAATTAAGAACAGACTGGGACAGCAATATGTAGCAGTCACAAAAATACTTGCTAGTCTTGTAGTCATTAACCTGTAATGAGGCTAGGACTTGGCAATCACATAAGAACAAACAGTTGCACAACAGACTGAGGAACTCTCAAGTCAATGCTTAAAGGAACATAGTGTGACATCACAGCCTCTACTGTGCCTTTAAATTTCTAACCAAGTTCTCGTGCAAGACGCAATGTTTTCCAAAACAGCACGGCAGTATCTGCCTCAGAACTCCAGACAGTCGTGGCACTACATACACCAAAGCCTGTGAAACACACAGGACAAAGCAGGTAAGATGTAATGCCAGTTCTAGACAGTAACAAGAATCAAAGGGGGAAAGGGACATATAAAAGGAAATGCTTATTAAAGCTAAAATTAAGATATATTTCATTGCACAGAAAAATATATACAGTATATTATTTGATTTGTTTTTTAAGGGACTTGAGCATTTTCCACAAAATATAAAGGATATGAATACAGTTTTAGCCTTGTTTTAGCGTCCAGGTGCATATCTCAGTCAATGCCACTGGCAGGTTTTGTACACTCCCACGTTGATTGACAGGCAGGCAAGTGTATGGTGTAAGTGGAGGAAAATACACAGGATAAATGTAAACTATAGACACTGATCATTCTAACTCTGGAGTTGTCATGTACTCAAGGCTTCCTCAGACATTTCATGAAACCATAGGGGCTTGTAATTTTCTACGCCTGCAGGCAGCGGGAGTTATTTAAAACCCACAAGATGTGTCTTGGACACACAAACTCTCCTCTAATCATGCAACAAAAATTCTATATCTGCTTTCTGAGAACTAAGTTCTAATGTGTGGCCAAGACAGTGGTATACGCATACTAAGTATCTACATTTGTTGTATGGAAACAATTCTTTATCAGAGGACCCAGCAATAGCTAATATATACAGCTGCTGCATAAAAGGGAACAGCTGAATATATTCTTTAAAGAGACATGATTCAGATAGAGGATACAATTTTTAAAAAGGCTCCAATTTACTTCTATTAATTTGTTTTCCTTCTCATGTTATTCTTTGTTGAAGCGATACCTAGGTAGGTAGCGTGCACATGCCTGAAGCACTACATGACAGGAAATAGTGCTGCCATCTAGTGCTCCTGCTAATGTATAACATTGTTGCAAAACTGCTGCTATGTAGTGCTGCAGACACGTGCACTAGCATTTC
>CAJPDP010426474.1:0-14912 GCA_905336975.1 Bombina variegata variegata
CGGGACTTCAAAAACTCGTCAGGGGGTTAGTGTTAGGCTTTTTTAAGGGTTTTTGGGGTGTTTTTTTTTTAGTTTAGGGTTTGGGCTGCAAAAGAGCTAAATGCCCTTTTAAGGGCAATGCCCATTCAAATGCCCTTTTTAGGGCAATGGGGAGCTTAGGTTTTTTTAGTTAGTATTTTTTTGGGGGGGTTGGTTGTGTGGGTGGTGGGTTTTACTGTTGGGGGGTTGCTTTTTATTAATGTGCGAGCGGACATGATCCGATATTGCGGATCATGTCTGTCGCACATCGATAAATGCCGACAGCATGCGCTGTCGCCATTTATCATTGCACCAGCAGTTCTTGTTAACTGCTGGTGCAACGCCGCCCCCTGCAGATTTGCGGCCAATCGGCCGCTAGCAGGGGGTGTTAATCAACCCGATTGTATTGGATTGGGTTGATTTTCAGCGATGTCTGTCCGCTGCCTAAGAGCAGGCGGACCGGTTATGGAGCAGCGGTCTTAGACTCGCCAGAAACACGGGGCATCAAGCTCCATACAGAGTTTGATAAATAGGCCCCTTTGTCTTTTTGCCTTTATCTGTTTCAAGAGATTTTGGCCTGGATTAGAAGTAGAGTGCTATTGATAGCATAATTTGGTATTACAAACCCATGATTAAAATAATTACCAAAGAATGTTTATCTTGGCCAACATCTTTTTAGCATTCTGTATATTTTTAATGGAAATTAAATATTCAATGGTTATTTAAAGGATTTAGTTTGTTAATGAAATTTGTTAAACAAATGAAAGGCCTAAACTAAAACAAAACAAAACCCTACCTACACTATTTACCCGCTACAGTATTTAACCCCTAAAATGCCACAACCCCCATCACACTAAAGCCTCTACTCTATTAACCCCTAAACTGCCACAATCTGCCACACTCCCCATTGCAAAAACCTGTTACACTATTAACCCTTAAACTGCCACAACTCACATCACAAAAAACCCTACACTACTCAAACCCTAAACTGCCAGAACCCTGATCGCAAAGAACCCTACACTACTTAACCTCTATACAGCGTCAACCCCATCAAAATAAACCCCCCTACTCTATAACCCCCTAAGTACTATGGAGTTTATTTTCTGAGTGCAAAGAGTTTCTATTATTGGATTATTTGTGTGGGGCTGTAGTGAAGCCCCTCATTCCTGGGCACCAGTTTTGTGAACAGTTCAGAGGGAATTTTTTTCCCATCTACATAAGTAGGATAAAGAGTGCTGAACCACGCAGCTGATGGATTTGATCATGGAGCACATACCAATATTTACTACTAAAACTAAAGTACACTTAAAAAAAATCCTTAAAATAAAACACCCCACCAAAAAAGTCCCCCCTAAAAAAACTTTTCTTAATCTGGCTGCATCTCTACAAGAGCAGTTGCGTGTCCTCTTTGGCAGCTGTCCTCTCCTTGGCGGCAGTCCTCACCATTGTGGCAGTCCTCGGCGATGGTCCTCTAGCTGGCGATGGTCCTCTTCAGTGGTCCTCCACTCCTCCTCTTCTCGGCTCTTCTTTATGCTATCCCAGCAGCACACTTGAATGCCAGTTTCCTCCTTTTTTAGAGGTGTCAATCGTCCTGTACAACCGACCTCTGTTTTTCAACTTACCATGAGCAAACTTGCATGAGCTAATGCACACTGCAGTAGCCTCCGCAGTTTCAAAACTTAAGCACAATGCCTTTATTGACTTTAACCCATGATCTTGAAATAGAGAAATTAATAATTTATACAAAACTCACAAAACTGCAATCATCCAGTGTATTAATGAGCAAATGTTTAACCCTTTAAGTGAGCATGATGATACATGGTCATCATCTGCACAGTGTCTTTATTGTGGGTGACAAACAAATTACATCATGCAGGGGTGGGGTAACTTTCGGAGCTCATCATAGCTCCCCTGAGCTCTCGCCTTATCCCTGGTTGTCTAGCGCTGCGGCCTCCCCCGGGGCATCTGGGGCTTTTGGCAATGTCACCACACATGTGCATAATAACATCACAAAGCCCCAGAACACTAGAAGTGCTGGGAAGATGAAGAGTGCTTAAGGGAGCTGGATTGAGGGAATGGTGTTCAAACCCCTCGATCTCAGCTTCCTTAAGACCTAGAAACGTTCAAGACCCACCGGTAATGTCATGCTCTTTCAAACCATGTGTCTTGGGATTTAAGTATAAACACTTAAAAAAAACATATTGTCTATTCCCTCTAACAGACCATCAAAAAGACCTAGAGACCCCCAAGACCCCTTGTTTTAAACCCCTAAACCCATCTTAAAAATAAAGACCCTACCTAACTTTTATTTGCCAGGTGATCACTGTGGTAATAGTTATCACCTGGTGTGGGATCCCCTATGTGCAGATCAAAGTTACATAACTATACCAAAAGCCCCTTTTTTGTAAGTGGATAACACCTTCTTTTAACTATGAAGTTCAGGGGGAAAACACACACACATATATAACCATGTTTATTAAAATGTTAATAAAAAAATGCATTTTGTCACACTTTTTGTTACAGGTTTCTTACACATCATGAACTATACGTAAAATAATAGTATTGTTTGAATCTACTGGGTATCCTGAAATACCAATATATAATATGTGCAGGTTTTTTACTTAAAAAATAAGTAAGGCCTAAATATGAGCAGCATTTAAAAAAGACAAAACAGCTCAGCGCAGGGGTGGAAATGGCTCTGCAGGTAAAAGGGGTTGGATACTGGGCTGCAAGGACAGGTATGTAAAGAAATGAGGCAGTCAATATATTTGGTCCCTTGATGGAGGACTGCACAGGTAGGAACAGCTTTGTGATTATTGTGGATGTTTCTCATGTGGTCACTCTATCAGATGATTGCTCCACTTTACTATTATTTTATATTATTTATTGGACAAGAATTGTTCCTTGTTTGGCTGTCCATGGACTTGTAAAAAAAAAAAAATCAGAAGTTTTTCTACTATAGTGGGAAATCGTGTGTTGAAACAAAGGGTGAATTGTATTTAAGTTCCATGGCTCTAACTGTGTTCTTAATAGATATATTTTTTATTTCTTGATATCATACATCTCTGTATCTAAGATAGGTTTATTTATTGCTCCAAAATATTTGAAAGATTATGCATCAAAGAAAACAATTACCTGAAGATTGACAGTTTTGCCAGTGACAGATGGCACCAGTGAATCTCTCCAAGCTTTTCTGACATGTTGAGGCTTGGACATAAGTAATGCTCCAGTTGAATGTAGTGCTTATGGGTTCAAACCTCTTCTAGTCCTATGGGAAAGAATGAAGAGGTTTGAACAGTTGGGAATAATTTCCTTATTAGTTGCTGTCTACAATAGCATAACACATTTTATTCCAATGACATGAGACAGATGGTGACTGTCTATGTTTGTTCAATAAGGTAGTATGATGGCAAATACACTAAACTGTTAGCTCTTTAGACAACAAGCTTCACATGCCTTGCTACACATTGTACAAACCAATATCTAAAAACAATAGTATTAATTCAAAATGATGTTTCAATGCATAAATATTCTTTATATTAATTCTAGTCTAATATAAAAATATTCTAAATTACTAGAACACTTTGGGACAGATTACAAGTGGCTCGAGTGTTAACAGAAATCCTTTTCACACATAAGTTAGTGGCAAATATACATAGCAAATTCTTCCAAAATGTGATATTGTCAAAGAGAAGCTATATTCTCCAATCTGTGTCTTTGAATATACTGAGAGAGCCAGTCTTCCGCCCTTTGGCAAACCTCTCTGATCTCACACACAGCTCCACCTCCACACTTATAGTTTTAGGCAAAAAGCCACTGCCTGATCTGTAGCCTTATAGGTTAACGTTCACACAACCACACCACAGGGAATAGTACAACATGTGAGTGTGTTCTTTATACTCCTTGATATATTTACAGATTGATGTCCCAGACCGATATATGCAAAAACAGGCACATTGCAAGCTTGAAGCAAAAGACAGCTCATATTCATCCAGGTAGCACTAGGCACACAGCATAACGTCCCAGAGAAAATATCGGTCTTACTGTATCACTGGTATAGAGTGAGACAGCTTATAGAGTTCATATTCCAGCATGGGCATGTATCTCACACATCAACTCACACCATGCCAACATACTTTTCACCCAACTATCTTTGTTTATACAGGGGCTTCATCAATCTTTAGTGTAATACGTTGATGGAAGATGTTTATTATGTGTATATATATATATATATATATATATATATATATATATATTGCTCATAAAGCTGCAATTTGTATAATGAGTCCTGAGTCCCCTCGCTTTTTGAGGATATTAGTTGATATCTTCATATTCTTTCTTTTGTATTTTTCATTTTGTTGTGTTATTACTTACCATTGTGCATTCAAAAACATGGAAAATATATGGAATAATACCAAAAACTCAATATGTTTATTCTCCGTTGGCATGGTGCTCAATCATTATCCAATTTGAATTTTAGTGCAGGAGCTCTGAGAAATCAAGATTTTAGCATCGTCTCGGCAATCCGGCAATGCTGCTGACATCATCACCCTGGAGACCAAGAAGTGCTTAAAAGAGCTCAAGGGAGCTCACTTGGGGGTTTCTAGTGCACATTTTTTTTTAATAAGGGGCACATATAACAGTGCATAAAAAAGGCCTAATGACCCCCAAGACCCCTTATTTTAAATATTAAAGCCCTCTAACATAAAGTAGGTTTTAATTGCAAAGTGATCACTGCAGTAATAGTGTTCACCTAGCATGAATAAAAGTTAATTTATTTGAGTAGAGGTCCATGGGAGCTCCTACATACATTTCAATGTTATATAACTATACCCAAAGTTCCCCATTTATAAGAGGTTAAAACACTATTGTTTACAACCTTATTTATTAAAATATGCACTTTTTTTTACTTTTATTCCACAGTTCTTACATGTCATTATATATATAAAATAATTATATAGTGTGAACCTGCTAGGTATGATGAAAAAATATATTTATAAATAATTTGTGCTGGTTTATCACTAAAAAATGACCTACATCAAGGGTTAAATTTGTGCAACATCTAGAAACTCCAAAACAGCTCAGCACATGGGCGAAAATGGCTCAGCAGTTAATCAAATCCAATTTTTTTATGAAAATGAGACACATTTCGACAAAGGATACCAAGAACAAGGTAAATTTGATAAGCTACATAAATTAGAAAGCTTTTAAAAATGGTATGCTTTATCTGAAACATGAAAATGTAATTCTGACTTCCACGTAGCCATGGGCAAATATGGTGAAGGTACGAATTGCTTGGTAGAACAAATAGTTCTGTGGACATTCGTTTTGGACAAGAATGAAAATCCATTAAAATTCGGTAATCAAATGTGATTTCCAGTTTTCGAATGTTACTTTTGTTTTTGAATGTTCATAATTAGATCGAATATCCACATTTAAAATTTTGGATGTAACATTCAATTTAACAAATACTATTCAGAAGTTCAATAGTTCATTCAGTAGGGAATTTAGTAAATTGATACATAAAAGATACAAATATATTGTTTCATTTTTTTCTGTTTTGAATATTGCATTATTCAAATTTCACATTTAATAGTATTAGTAATACTATTACAAATATATTGATTCAAATTATGCAATATTCGAATTAGATTTTTTTTTTAATATTACATTTAAAGATAGCATTAGAAATACTATTATATAAAACAAATGTCAGAATGTTGTACAAACATTTGAAATTCAAAAACAAAAGAACGGATGTGTAAAAATTCGTTTCACTTTTGGAATATTTCATAACATTTGCCCATCCCTACTTCCATGGCATGAACATTGCATGTAAGTTTTTTTAGTAAAATATTTTAAACATATTTGTAAATATGTTTTTTTTCTAAAGTGGTGACCATAATATATTATAGATATTACTATATCATATATATAACTACATTTTTGTATTTCAAAGTCAGATGAAGAAAAAAGACCTATAACAACGATCTATCAAAATACAAATTCGTACCTTTCTCGAAGTAGATTGTTTCCCAGTAGGAAGGCATAGTTAAGGAATATGAAACAGTGCTTCTTTAGTTAAAAAAAGAAGAAAAGGTTAAATCAAATAGAAAAAGAAACAGATTGTGTTAAAATAAACAACATTTTTTTTCTTGCAAAATAAGCACTTAGAAATTTTCAGTTTGTCCACTGCCTTTAGTGAGATAAGGGACCTACCATTAAAACTTATGTTCTACTGTCTCATGATTTTTGCAGCAAAAGTCCTATACTGACCATGGGCAAGAAACTGGATGGAGCTATTGTAGGTGTCTCATAGCAACCACTCTTTGCCTTAATGTAGAGACCACAGCCCAATTGTGGGGGCTATGACAGGAAGTAATGAACCGTCCAAAAATTAAGTTTAATAACATGTTTTAAATATATACAGTATATATAGGTGTAATGGGCAGGGCCATCTTTAATATTGACTGGACCCTGGACAAACCATTATTAGCTGCAAAGGGGCCAGCTTTCTGAAAGGTTCCCATTGATATCTTGACAAAGCATCAGCTATTACATTATTTACCCCAGGCACATGGTGCACCTGAAAATGAATATTGTGATTCATACATTCAAGCACTAGTTAGCACAAGCACCTAACTATGGGCACTGAGGAAGCAGACAACCTAATAATGGCATATACCATGCTAAGGTTATCATCCACAAAAACCACAGACCTATTAGCCAAGCAGTCACCTTATAAGAACAATATAGAAAAGATCTCCGGAAGAGTCATATTTCTGGTGAAACCCAGGTCCATCCATGACTGCAGCCAAGGAGTCTAACTCCACTAACCATATAGACATGCACCATAGCCCAAAGAACCCGTTGCATCTGTAAATAAATGCAGCTACTGGCTAGACAGCAGAGTTGACCTTCACAACAGCACACCATTAAACTCCTTTAGGAACAACTCCAAAACCACCAAGTCAGCCTTCATCTCATCAGCTACTCTACATACATGCCTCAGACCATGCGCATTCTTCCATGGATTCTCAAGCCTCCTGTTAAACATGCTCCCCATAGGAATAACCCTGCAGGTGAAGTTCAAGAAAAATAACAGCAAATCCTGTGCCGAGAAAGAAGATGCTGACACAGCTGCAGAAACTGTATCAAGCAAATGCTGAACCTTGTCTTTGGGTAGCCTACACAGGGTTGCAACCATGTCAATCTCAATTTTCAAGTAAGTCAACCTAGTACAAGGACCTTGCATTTTATCTTCAGCAAGAGGAAGGCCAAACCTCTCGCACTGACCACTGACTCCGCCTGACCAACAAATAAGAAGTCATCCAGATAGTGCACCACTGTGTTGCTCTCACTGGCAGACACTACCGCCCAGTGAAGAAACATACCTAAGGTCTCAAAGAAAGAACAAGAAATGGAACACCCCATAAGAAGGTATCTAGCCGTGAAAAAAGCACCATTAAAACTTCATCCCCATAAAATGGGTGGATGGGAATAAGTCAGAACACAGATTCCAAGCTTAGCCAAAAGCGCTACTGGACCCACCGCTCTGACTATACATAAAGCATCAAAAGACTGATAATTCACTGAGCTAACTTCTGGAGTGTTCGCGTCATTGACAGATCTGCTGTCAGTCACAGCAAAAGTCAACAAGGGGTTCCTTTCCATCTTGCGAGGGAACTCCAGGTTCATTGTGTCCATATACTTCAGGACTGCACTATGCTAGTCTCCCTAGCCATAGCTGAAGCCTTTTTCTCCTGTGCTACCACTAGCCACTTAACCATCCTAAATATCCTCTTCTGAACTTTCCCTAGAAATTCCTAAGAACTATCACTGTCAGAAAAGGAAGACCCTGACAAGTCACTGTCATCAGTCAGCATACTTGCACCCAGTGCCGTTTCAACCATACCTGCGGACTGCGCATCAGCAGTCCAGTCACACTGGAAGCTGAAGGACCTGGTTCTGACAATGTGATCACTTGCACTCCTGAAGAAGGTCCTGTGAGAATAGATACCACTCCTGTGCCACACATTTAGCCGGTCACAAAATGTCTTTGCTGAAGAGAGTCTAACGTGATCCACTGGAACCACTCTCCTCCTGCTGAAAGAAAATAGAGGAAGGAGAATCAGAGAACAGGGGATTACGTGCAGGGCTCACACTCCCATGCACACCACCATACAGCACATCAGTGGACACTGTCCTGCAAGGCTTTCCAACATCAAGGGACACAGGGTAGTAGAAGAAACATGACCATCCACTAATCCACCAGTCAGACACTTATCCACAACATTCTATTCCACAGATTAGCTCATAGAGAGATCAACATCAGATGCAAAGCCAGCTTCATTAATCCCCATACTCACTGAGCCCCCAGAAGCCCCCTGGCACATTCACAATTTAGTGCACTTCCATCCTTGCCCAAAGAACCCACATCAGCAACCTCAGAACCATCCATTGCCTTCCTTGCAGCACCCAGCCTCACATTGTCAAAATTAGCTACAGCTCTAGTAGTAACAGCAGGCCTCCCAGCCCCAGCACTCATATGCCTCATTCTGCCACCAACAGCGCTCCTAACGCTGATTCTCCTTGTGTGTCTATCAGACCTTGTCCCCTCCCAGCAGTCACCCCCGGGCCCCAGACCCCCTCCCCATCAGCCACACCCCCACGTGACCCCAACGTGATATTAACAAATGCCAGGAATTGTGGGTAAGAGACGGTAGGTGGGGTGGGAGTGGCAATTATATAATGTGCTAAGAAAGGAGACCCCAGCCCATCCATTCCCCAGAAGAGGCTCCGCCACACCCGAGATCCCGGAAAAGATGGCCCCATTGATAAAGGAGGGGGCACCAGAGCAGGAGCAACAAGTCCTGGGGCCCCTGGGGAAACCGATAACAACCGGGATGCAGATGGGACAGGAGGAAATACCAGGGGATCACAAGGCCCACCACGTAAACTATAAGGACTACTCGCCCGTGCCCTTCTCCCCCCTCCACACAACCTGCAACCCCCCTGGAAGGCCCAGCAGAGGCAGGGGGTGACACTTCAGCTCTAGGTACCCTAGGGGAAGCCCCAGTCCATGAGGGAAGGCGGGAAAGTCCAGGGACACAGGCAGCTTCCTGCGGCCTAGGTGTAGGAGGTATAACATCACCAATCTCTTTTACAGGTCGTCCAGATGGTGGCGACACAGTCCTGTAACACTTTGGGGGGAACAGAAGCACGACAAGAGAGATCCATCACGCAAAAAACAGAAGCAGGACCAAAAAGAAAAGAGGCTGCACAAGCTTTTATAAGATAGGAAATCCTCCCAATACACTTGCAACAGTGTTTAAAACTCTGGCACAGCCTTGCTCTTAGAGTGACTTACCCCTTAGGGCGTTCCAGTTAAAATCCTTGCACTTTCATTGGTGGCAGTGAATTTGGTCTTACAATACATTAAAATGTAAGCACATCACAACCAGCAGTCTTGTGCAGCTGGTTGTGATGTGCTATATAAAAAGATTAATGATTTACTTTTGTCTTATTTGATAGAATTAAAAATGACTATTATGCCTATACGCATATAGCAAAACATATACAATATAGTGGTTTCTAACAAATACTTTTTAAAAGCAGTTGTATTGACAAGAAAATTAAATATAAGTTGTGGAGGTCTAAAAATTTTATTTTTAAAGGCACCGATAAATATTTTATGTAAGTTATGAAATCTTGAATTTGGTTTGTCCAGAAATACCTGAATCTGAGGGGTTTTTTTTATCTTAAAGGGACATGAAACCCCAATTTTTTCTTTCATGAGGAGTATATCCAATTTACTTCTGTTTCTAAATTTGCTTCATTCTCTTGGTATCCTTTCTTGAAGGAGCAGCAATGCACTACAGGGAGATAGCTGAACACATCAATAAGCCAGTGACAAGATGCAGATAGGTGTAGCCACCAATCAGCTGCTTGCTCTCAGCTCCTGAGCGTACCTAGGTATGTTTTTCAACAAAGGATACTAATGAACAAAGTGAATTAGAAAACCAGAGTACATTGGAAAGTTGTTTCAAAATGATTTGTTCTGTCTGAATCATGATAGAAAAGTTTTGGCTTTCATGTTCATTTAAGATCTTGGTTTCATTCTTCCAACAGCAATAGTGTGCATGACAAAGAGAAGTGCTGTTGATGAATGAACCATTGAAGATTTAAATTTATTATTGACACTAATACACTCTACAGAGCGGTCATGGGGGTCAATTTATTATAGTGCGAGCGGACATGATACGATGTAGCGTATAATGTATAATGTCCACTGCACATCGATAAATCATATTTATCATTGCACCAGCCGCTAGCAGGTGGTGTCAATCAACCTGATCGTATTCGATCGAGTTTATTTCTGTCCGCCGCCTCAGAGCAGGCAGACAGGTTATGGAGCAGCGGACTTTAGAAACACAGGGCATCAAGCTCCGTACTGAGCTTAATAAATATGCCCCATGGTCTAAGGCTGCCCAAGGAAGCTCAGTGACATATGCCAGCAGTGAGGGCACCAATATGTATGCTTCCCTGTACGCTCATCTGATGTGGTAAAACATTGTAGCATGTTTTTTTCATGTCCCTTTAAAAAAAGATGTTCAGATTCATTTATAGTTTGAGATTTTACATTAGTTTATTATCTGTTATCAGATTCTACAGGTTCATTGCGTCATATGGGTGATTATCTTAACAATCACATCTGATAAGCTTCACTCCTGTGATTGTTCTCTGTCATTTATATACAACTTTTCACATCTATCTCTAAAACATGCTTATATGTAAGCAGTGTGGTTACATTTTTATCAACATTTTACAGATTCTTACAAACCATATAGGAAGTCTTTACATATACTAGTTCAGAAAATATATCTTTTGAGGTTGAATGTACAATTTGTAACTTACTAAGCAACTTATTGTATAAACTAGATGGAACAAAAGCAGACATATTATTTAAAAAACATTTGTCCTCTTCAACATAGATTATATTTGCTATGAACCTCTGTAAAGCTAGTGTAGATCCTCCTTGCCTGAAATGCATCTAAGGGACAATGCCGTTTGGGAGCTGTGTGTGTGCTAGTTTGTAGTAGGCTACTTTTTTGCAGAGGTAGATAGCTTACCAGGATTTATAATGTGATCACAGTGTTTCTACAGCGTTTTCTTCCATTTGGATCGGAAGCTTTCCATCTACCCTCCCTGGTGGTGGCAATCAGTGCATGGCTAACTTAAGGATGCTAATTCTGGTCAATGGCTCAAGGAGGGTTAGTTGGCCTAAATCAATAATTCCAAAGATTGTAGATTTCAGCTCCCAAGGTCCCAGCATGCTCTACCACTTGCTGGTCTTGGCCCTTAAACCTCACCTAGGAAGTTGGTTATGGCCAAAGGGTTGACAAAGAAGTGATGGCCAGTGCCAGAAGGAGCAATGTCCCCAGGACTGTACCTGGAGGTGCTCCTCCTTGGGTGTGCAGCAGGGTGAACAGCCCAGAAACAATGTTTTTTTTTTATTTGCTTAGGACAAAGTAGCTGAGCTCCAATGAGTGTCACCATGCATGGGCCAATGACCATCTCGACATTGGCATTTACTACATAGGACTTGATTGCAACCACTTAACTAAAGATATATAATTTGATAAAAAGTTAGAACTCATGTTTGTTATGAGTGAGTAAAAGAGGGTTAAATTGTAGGTTAATTGTTAGGACTCATACTGTGTTATAATAGCACATTAAATCCCTTTGTTGCATATTTTGTAGTTTTTTTAAATGATAAATTATTTTAAAAGCCTGAAACATAGTGTTGTTTTTGTTGTATTAGCATACCTCAAGCAGGCACTTTTTACAGCTCAGCCAGGGTTGCCACAGTGGGCACTTTATAGCCATGGTTGTTTATTTTTAAGATCTGTGTCAATAAAGTTAATGTAGAATGCAATCACTTTTATGTAGGACAAGTCTCCTAAATTACTTAGAATTACATAGGAAAAGCTTGTTTGTTTTTCTTGATTCAAATTTATTTTTCACTACTATTACAGCCAGTTAAATAATTAATTACTTTAGCTACTGTAAACCTTGTACACAAATTAACCAGGGCAGAGAGGCACAGAGAAGACAGGAAAAGAGCAGATCAAAAAAAGCAGCAAACAAATAAAAAAGAAAACAACTACAGTAAACTTAAAAAAACATGGCTGGACTGGAAATATAAAGCAGCTTTGGAAAAAAAAAGACCAGCCTTATTTTCCATTGAGTCCAAAGAATGCACACATACCATTTTTCTCAAGGGGGTTACTAGGATACTCCTACCCCCATGTTTTCTCTGAATTAAATTATATTTGTTTGTAAAATTTATAGGCACCCTACAATCCAATTTCATCCATGACTCCTTTTCACAGTGTGAACATGATATCCACAGTGTGATCTGGAGAAGACACCCAGAAAGGTGTGTTACTCTATCTCAAAGGGTGACTTGACTAGACACTAGAAAACATTCAAAGGAGCTCCTAAACTTGTAGCTGGTCTAGGAAACAAATAAAACTTACAAGGAAATACTTTATGACCTCAGATGAAGAGAAAACAAAGATGATACAGCTGCATTGCCTCACCAACAGCACCACCCTCTTAAATTGTAGCTGACCAGTTTCAGCTGCTGCAGCCCATCGGGAAATCTCCCAGTGTCCTGGTAGGCCAATTCACTTTGAAAAAAAGCACACAAAGAACATGTTGGAAGTAAGCTAGAGCCAGTGCATGTTATATCTAATGTGGTAAAAGATGGCTCCTGCTAGTGACATATAACCACAGGTCAGGAGCATGCAGCCCAAGTTATTATGGTTTGAGCAAACTGGGGGTGGGGTCTGGTCAAGGCATCCAGAGGCAGAGTCTTACTAACTATGTATATGGTTAGGACTGTATCTGTTTTATTAATAACAGAAACATAACGATTAGAGAAGCAGCAATTCCATAATAAGACAATTTCATACATTTAAGGATGATTTAGAGCTTTGGAAAGTACAAGGTTCTGCTACCACCAATATTACCACCTATAGAAAATCAAGCTACAAAGCAATTCTACATGAAATCTGTGTGAAATATGGGAAACCAGCTTAAATAACACACTAACTTTGCAGGTGTTAAACACATAGTTCTATACAAGCAATAGTGCAAAATTAAAATGATCTTACACATTTGAGTATTTTTTATTATTATTTCAAATGCTATATATAAATACTACACATTGTTAAAAACGCACACATTAAGCTAATCCATCTACATTGCTCCTCCAGTCCTCTCTACACCTTTTAACAGACTCCATCTTATTTTCTTTATATCTAATTTAGCACCTGCCAGTTACAAATCCTATTACACCAGCTGTCTATGTAGTTTCTGTGCTGTTGTGTGTTGTGATCACCAATAATTTAAATTGGTGAACTCAGGTGTTGGAAAGCACCATACCACTACCCCTCAAAATGTGTTGCCCCCTTAAATCTTGCTATCCTAAGCTGAGGCCATAACATGCCCTAGTGTGACACTTACATGTTCTGTTGTCTGTCAGTTGAGGTAGGTTAGTTATAGGATGTTCTACATGCCCAATTAACCTGCAGGCTGATAGATAGCAATTTACTCATATATATTGTTTTTCTGGACATATCTGATCCCTAATGGTTTAGTGTCATAGCCCTTAGCTACCCATGACACGCCCACATATCTAAAGTCTGTATACTATTGGCTAAGATTTCTCTTGATTGATTTTACTAATTGTTTGTAAGTCATTACTGTCATAGGCCCCCATTTACAAAGCATTTAGCCACTTGACTTCCTGCAATGGGAACAGATATACCATGCCTCACAATGCTCCCTATACATTTTGTACGTTAAAAAATACAAATACATAATTTTTAGTTCTTTATGATTGACAGATCATGCCTAGGCCCCATTAAGCACCAGATTGGGGTTAATTGCAACTGTTTGCGTGCATTGTGTTTTTTGCTCATATTACAAGTTGAAAGTAAACACGATGGCATGAGCAAAATGGAAGTTAACACGAGTTGGGTTAGTGCAACCTCAGAGCTCTGGTTAACTATTTTGTGATACAAAAAAGTCTCACAAAACACATCAAAATTACATTACAAACTACATTTACACTCATAATAACACCACCGAATAAAGGTTATTAAAAGAATTATAGCACAAAAAAGTTATAAGGGCTCAAACATATGAGGTCTCAGGTGTTAGAAAACAAAGGCAGGAAAAAGGGCTTTAACATTGAGATACATACATATACATGTCTAAATATGGGTATGTATGTACAGTATATATATGTATATGTGTGTACATATGTATTTATATGTGTATATATGTATTTACAGACAAATATGCACATATAAACACATAAATACATATGTAGATATACAGTATATATGGAGCCCTTTGCAGTTAAGTAAATTAAAACATGTAATAAAACATATTTATGCAATATCCATCCTATATAATTAAAGGCCAGGTATGTTTGTCCGAAGCTGTCTTGCGCAGTAGAGACTGCGCAAGGACAATCATACCTGGCCGTTGACACCATAACTGAGGATCAGACAGCAGAGAGGGTATGCAGGATTGGGTGTGGCAGGGGCATAGCCGGACGGGAGCAGGCTTGGAAGGGGCGTGGTCAAGCGTTAGCGGGCTTTGTGAACATGACCAGAAAGGGACTGGGCATGGTGGGGGCGTGGCTGAATGGGAGCACATGCGGGTGGGACCACTGCACTGCAGAAAATGTCCCGTGTACATGGGCTTTAGGACTAGTATTTAATAAAGTGTCATACTGTGTATTTATTGTAAATATTTCACATTTCAATGTTCTACACATAGCAGAATATGTTTCTAAGTATTTATAAATAGATATT
>CAJPDP010426570.1:0-10775 GCA_905336975.1 Bombina variegata variegata
CCTACTATCAAATTTTCTTCATTCTCTTTGTATCTTTATTTGAAAAGCAAGAATGTAAGTTTAGATGCCGGCCCATTTTTTGTGAACAACCTGGGTTGTCCTTGCTGATTGGACAGCACCAATAAACAAGTGCTCTCCAGGGTCTGAACCAAAAATGGGCTGGCTCCTTAGCTTAGATGCCTTCTTTTTCAAATATAGATAGCAAGAGAACGAAGAAATGCTCTATCTGGATCACGAAAGAAAAAATGTGGGTTCAGTGTCCCTTTAATATAATATTTATACTGCCACTTCATGCCCACATTAGCTCAGTTATAATCATGAGAAATCTGAGCCCCCAGCTTTGTATGGCGATGTAGAAGCACAGCATATTTTAATAGGATGGAGGAGCAGGGAACAATCTTATTAACAAACTGTAATGCTTTGAGATATGACAAATGGTTAGTGCTGTAGCAGTTCTTTGAGGTGCTGGGTATGCTGTAATGATCCATTTGTAAGTACAACCCCCATAATAATATTACCATAAAATAAAATATAAATGGGTTATAATATTGTTGCTTACAGTAGATCAGTAACTGAGTATAGTATTTTATAGCGACTCTCACATAACCAAATGCAACATTATTTTTTAGGAACTCCTAACAGCAAGTCCCTAAAAGGTTTCTCCACTGCCTTCCATTAGTTATTAGTTTCTGAAAATACTGCTGCATTCAGTTAGCTAATTGAATGCAGTATAATTTACTTACGACATCTACCTAACTGTATGCACCAGCAGTTTCTACCAATGTTAAGAGAGATGGGTGTCAAAATTAGACTTTCATCACTCAGATAGAATTTACAATTTAAAAATACAACTACAACCTATTTCTTTTATCAAATTTCCCTTGTTCTATTGTTGCTCCTTTCCAAGAGATTGTACTTAAAGGGATATGAAACCTAAACATTTTCTTTTGTGATTCAGAAAGAGCATACCGTTTTAAAAACATTTTCACTTTACTGCTATTATCAAATTTGCGTCGTTCCAATGATTTTCTGTGTTAAAGAGATACCTAGGTAGGCATCTGGAATGCTACAGGGCAGGAAATAGTAGGTAATAGAAATAAATTAGAATCCCATGATCTATTGGAACCAAGAAAGAACATTTTTGAGTTTCATATCCCTTTACGTGTTATGCATTTGCCTTTAGCACTATATGGCTGACAGCTGTGTTTGTAACATTATTTGTTGTATGAAATTACAAATATTTGAAGAAGTCGGATACAAATTTAATGACCAAGTGAAGGATGTTGTGTTCACAGAATAATAAAAAAAAAACAGTTAAAGGCACAGTAAAGTCAAAACTAAACTTTCATGATTCTGATACAGCATGCAATTGTATGCAACTTTCCAATTTATTTCTATTATCTAATTTGCTTTGTTCTCTTTTTAACAAATAAAAACATTTCTAAATAGGCTGAGAAGCAGCAATGTGCTACTGGGTGCTAGCTGCTGATTGGTGGCTGCACATTTATACCTCTTGTCATTGGTTCACCTTGATCCCAGTAGTGCAAATTTCATAATTAAAGTAAATTGGAGAGCTGTTTAAAATGATATGCTCCATCTGAATCATGAAAGTAAAATTGTGGGTTTCATCTTCCTTTAAAGGGATACTAAACCCATTTTTTTTCTTTCATGATTCAGATAGAGCATGCAATTTTAAGCAACTTTCTAATTTACTCCTATTATCAATTTTTTATTCGTGCTCTTGCTATCTTTATCTTAAAAGCAGGAATCTAAGCTTAAGGAGCCGACCCATTTTTGGTTCAGAGCCCTGGATAGCGCTTGCAGATTGGTGGCTACATTTAGCCACCAATCAGCAAGAGCAACCCAGTTGCTGAACCAAAAATGGTCCGGCTCCTAAGCTTACATTCTTGCTTTTCAAATAAAGAAAGCAAGAGAATGAAGAAAAATTGATAATAGGAATAAATTAGAAAGTCGCTTAAAATTGAATGCTCTATCTGAATCATGAAAGAAAAAAAAAATTGGGTTTAGTATCCCTTTAAGAGCCGGAATTACATTTTCAAGAGCAATGATTACCGAGCTTTCATGACTTATCAAGCCCTAAGATAATATACTGCATGTAGATTTTATGTTCAGTGGCACCAGTCACTCTGCTGTATTGATAGCATCTCTTGCAAGGAACATGAACTCATTTAGTCATAAATACTTGTGAAATATTACTTATAGTGCTCAGATCACAATATTTTTTTGATTGTGTACCAATACCACATTTACAAGTTCGTAAAAATATATTAGGGTGTCCCAGACACTTTGAATGTATTCTAAAGGTGACATTAAAAAAAGTTTGAAAACCGCTTCCCTGGATCTTTTCTCCTCTGCAAGACTGGCATATATAAAAATGTTTATTTGCAGCAGGTAGAATACAGACCATTAGTCAGTCATTGAAACAAAAACACAACACATAACAGTAATAAACGTTCTGGGAAATTCTGCTTTTGAAAATGCTAGTATACAATGTAATTTCTTCTATCTTTAGTGTGATAACTGTGGAGTATATAACCTGGGTAGTCATATTCCATTGCTTGAGTAATTTGTGTGTGAGATGCTACTTTGTATGTGCAGGTCTCAATTGATGCTGCGCAGATCTAGGTAGTGATGTTTAAAAAAACTAAATAAAAACAGATATCATTCATTGTGTTTTACAGAGAAAAGAGAAAGATAATTCAGAGAACAAGGTAAAATATCCCATTAGATCCCCATCTCTCATAAATGGATATGTTGACATAAGCCAACAAGCTCTCTGGCTAGGATGACAAATTTTCCTTGGTGTTTGGTAGAGTTGTAAAAAGTGCCTCAGCACTAGAGAGACCACCAGAGGGGTTCAGTAAAGTTAAATGATATATTGCTTAGAAGAGGGTGAATAACATTGCTGTCTATGTGGCTGGTGGGTTTCACTCTACTATATACAGTATGTGTTTGAGATTGAGTTTGGTATTCTATAGGAAGTTTACAAATGACTGATCTAAATATGACTGATAGAAATGAATAAATATCTGCCCAGTTGTGAGAAATATTTATGGTAGAAATCTCTTTAATTAGAGCAACCCAAAACCTACACATGCTGTTGATTATAACATCTAGTTTAAATGGAATAGACAATACGGTTATGCTATACTGCACAAAAAAGGCTTATTAATAACTTGAATGAAATGGAATATATTATTTTTGAGAGGATTTATTGTTATGGTACAATATAAGATCAAGCACATGAAATACAGATGTTAAAAATGAATTGGTTAAGGTTTCTAGTAGATTGAATTTAAGTCTGGGATGATATCCATCTGCTTCACAAACTTCTATAAACCAAGGTTATTTCTGCATTCTTCAAGTAAAAAAGGAGATCTGAGTTTTATTATATAAACATAAACTGAGAATCTTTTTTTTAGTGTAAATTTGTTGATTTTTAAAACAATCAAACAAGTCTATTTTTTCTGAATCCCAAATACTGTAAATAACATTTATTTATTACACAATTTCTAGGCCAAAGCTGTGGCCTAATTAAGAGGTTAAGTCGTTTAACCTGGAAGTGTATATATATATATATTTTTTCAATGGCATCATTAAAGGTTAAGTGATTGACCTGGAAGCATATTGTCAATGACAACATTAGGCCTAGGTACATAATGTAGTGTTTTGGTGCCAGATAGCCTGGAAGCAGCTGTCTGTTTAATTGTTGTCAGAGCATATAGGCTAAGATGACATCATGCAACATCAGTTCCTAACAGGAAGGCTCTTAATGTCTTGTAAATGAAAAAATCTGCAGTTGGTTATTATCCTGTCTCTCCCATCATTTGGGTAGGAGGTTACCTCATTCATCCTTTCAATAATTAAAAAATAATCAGTTTTTTTGTTTTTCTGTGGAGCATTTGATGCAATTACAGTTGCATTTTCCGAGGTTGCCCATATACTGCTAATTTATAGAAAGATGTAAAAGGAAATAAATCATTGTGCATTTAAGTGCAGTTTGCACTCATTCCACCTTATCTGGACTTTCAGTTGTGCCTACTTTCTCCTATTATTTTTTTTATAATGTTAAATATTAGGGACACTGGTTATTATCAGATACCTCATTTGCTTCATGTAATGCCTGTTCATACATTTGATGTTGTCTCAATAATATCAGCAAGGAATGTGAAAATGTTATAAAAGAAATATACTACATTAAAACGTCAAAATACTTCCCAGAAGATCTAAAGAGCCACCCCTTAGTCTCAGGGGTCTCTGACTCAGCAAGCACCTGGGATAGACAGTGTTATGTATACAAAGAGAAATGCACTTTGGGAAATTAAATCCATTTTTATCCAGTCATGATATTTTATATAGAGAAGAAAAAAGCTGAATATCGCATGTTTTTCATTAGGTCAAGAGTCCTAACTAATACGATTTGTTACTGGATATCCCTATTGAAACTATTACATAAATGATGTTCATCAATGGATTAGGGTTGCCACCAAGCCAGAATTGTACCGACATAGGTATTTTAAAGGAACAGGTCAATGTTGAAAATAATGATTAAAGGGATAGTCTAGTAAAAATTAAACTTTCATGATTCAGATAGAGGGGTTTTTAAGCAACTTTCTAATTTACTCGTAGTATCAATTTTTCTTCTTTCTATGGCTATCTTTATTTGAAAAATAAGGTATCTAAGATAAGGAGGCAGCCAATTTTAGTTGCAGCACCCCGTATAGCACTTTTTTATTGGTAGCTGCCATTTAGCCACCAATCAGCAAGAACAACCCATGTTTTGAAAATAAAATGGGCCTGCTACTAAACTTACATTCTTGATTTTCAAATAAAGATCGAAAAAGAATGAAATAAAATGAATAATAGGATTAACTTAGAAAGTAGATTAAAATGTCATGCTCTACCATGACATAGTGTCATTGAAATATACATAATTTATAAGTATAATACACAATATAATAAATGCTACTTACAGGCCCTAAAGAGCGATTGTATCGCCCTGTAGTGCTCCTTTAGATCCGTAAACTAGGTATGCTGCGTCGGAATAGACACGAGTGTACCTGTTAAATGTTTGATAAATTGAGAAAAGGGTCAAATAGAGTCGAGTGTGAATTTGAAAAATCTGTAATAACGCAAGCATTGATCTGCGTCGGATTGACATTTCGGGAGAGTGTGTTTTGTCACACATTTCAACGCTTTGATAACTACGGCGGATCAATCTCGCAACAAATATGATGCCGGATTCAAGCGTATTTTCAGTTGACGCTTTGATAAATGCCCCAACATCTCTACTAAATACTTTTACACCTGCAAACGCACATCCTAGCCATAACCTCTAATAATGGTTCCTCTCACCATTTATAACTGTTCCTTCATGAGAAACCAAAAAGAGAATAAGGATTCAGCAAGTATTAGGCCACTTAGAGATAGCAGCAACAAAAGGCTGGACCCCTGTCAATAAGATTTCAAACAGAGAGGTGCCCTAGAAACCGAATTATAAAAACCATGCTTGTGCCATTACTGTATGCCTCAAGAACAAAACAGAGTGGATAATAACTAAATTGATCTAACTCGATGCAGACAAAAACAGAAATGTCTAAAAACGAGATTACAGCCAGCACAAAACTGTTCTTCCGCTTTTAACTAATATTTATCTGATATACTTATTATTGTATAATCACTATTATATGCTTTCTTCTGCTAAAATCTCTTTGATTATAAAAAAAAACCTTCTTTGAGAGACAGTAGGCACTTTGAGAGGGTAATATAAATTGCTTAATTATGCAAAGTAAAACAAATTTGCAGTATACTTTTATTATTTATTTAGCTAATTTTCATGTAATTTAATATTTTTCAGTCCTGTCACATGACAGGCGTCATAAGTCTAACTATGCCACAATTCTATATTTTATTTGTAGTCTATTAACTTATCATTTCTGCAAAAGCTAAACTATGAAGATTTTGCTAACACAGTGATAATGGCAAACCCTGTCTTCTACAGATTGTTTCCACCAAATAAAGAGAGTTGTGGGTGGAGTTTGAATATAAAAAAAACAATTACAGCAAACAAGGGGCTCTATTTATCAAGCTGCACATGCAGCTTTGGAGACCCTTCACTGTAGGCACACAAAAGCAAGCCTGCTGCCGATAATTTAGAAACAGCGGCCATCAGACTGCTGCTTCTGAACCTTGACGCCAGCTCTTTTCTGGTGGAATAAAACAAATTAAGACACCTTCTGGTGATTGACAGCCCATACTCATGTGCCATTGGGCTAGCACGAACAGGGGGTGGCATTGCACAAGCAGACGCAATATCAGGCTGACAGGTTCATGGGCGCAAACCCTGTCCATCCTGGCTTTGTTAAATGCGTCCCAAAGTGTTAATCTGATCTAATGAAGGACTACAAAAATATTGTAATTACAAATTGTTTACTGTTCGTTTATGAAAACAAATTGAGGCAGCCAGTGCTGAAGATACTTTGGATGATAAACAGAATAAAATATAGTCAATTATGCAAAAATAATTAATATTTTGTATGCTAGACTAGCTTCTTTTTCCACACAGCCCATACAAAACATCACTCATCAAATAATTACAGTAAAGAGGAAATATGAGCAAATATTAAAAGAACTAAGGAAACTGTTCTGGCCCTTGTAAAAAAAATGCTGCAATCAAGACACAATATGATCTCCTGGGTATTGTATAAAAGATGTATTTTTGCATTAGAAGCTTGAGAAACTTGACATCTCTTTCATGAAAATATTAGAATATAAAGATCCATGCTGCTAATGATATGCACTTTTCAAAATCAGGTTAAAAAAAAATGAATTTCTTATTATAATATTTTGCCTCTGAAAATAAACCCTGTGAAATTAAACAGGGACATGTTTACGATATTCTATATATCTGCCCTATATTTGTTATGCTGTGTGATACCTGACTACCGAAACTAAGTAATGTAATATTTCACATTTGTAATAAAAAAATATTCTTATGTTAGGGAAGTTATAATATTTCCGACTTTCACACAGTAAATGAAAGAACAATACATAAGAAACTATAGAAATAGAAAATTATGACAAGGTGAGATTTGCTGCAATGTCGAATTAAGATATTTGGATACAAAAAATGAGTTTGCAACTGACATATGTTATAAACAATATGCAAATAATGCTGAAGAATTTGAATAGTTTCTAACACAATTCTCTGATATACAATTACAGTAATGTCTCAGAAAGAAATCCCAGAAGTATAAAATAAGAGAAGAATGAAAATGCCAAAAGACTGCATTGTGTTTAATAAGGCAGTGAGAGCTCACTGTACCCTTAATGTACACTGATAGCAAACATATTTTAATATGTGCATAACATTTCCCCATTATAATAAATAGTTAAGTGTCACTGTTATATACTTTATAAGATACACTATGTACAAAAATGTTCTCTTTAATGCATTGTGCCTTATAACAGAATGTCACAGTGATCTGTGCTCAGTTCTCAGAAAGGAGATAGATCAAAACTGCTTTCCAGGGCTTAATGTGCCTGCTCACACTGTGTTCTTTCTGTTCTGTCTTCACAACGCTGAACACAAATTGAACAGTTTACTAAGAAAATGAAAAGAATATATGTGATATTTCTTAGCATTGTTGTGCAATCCCTCCTGCCAAATTATTAAAGGAACATAGAAGAGCAAAAAAGCAAAAGCTCAATGGGCTCCATGTATGAAACAGTGTAAGCTGCTCCGGAGCTCTTGAGGGGCAGGTTTGCACATGCAAGCCTGCTTCCCACTTGCTCAGGGTGATTGACAGACCCTTCTCTAGCACAAGGGGTGGTCATTACACAAGCATCGGAGTGTGTAATGATGCTTACAGGGCAAACAGATCAGCTGCTCGTATGCACTGAAGGCGTGCAAACAACTTCTCAAGTTGAGAAGCTTGTCCGCACGCCGCTTAATACATGGAGCCCTATGTGTAAATAAATATTGCCTTGATCATTATCTATTGGCAATTTCCTTCTGAAAACACATTTAGCTTTTTGACCAAATTGGGATCCAATTCTCTTGAGGGATTAAAATAAGAATGCTATATTGTTTAATTTATTAAAAACTTGCGATGAAAAGCATTTGTAAAGTACCTGTTTTCGAAAGAGAAAGTGGGAGGTCTCCTGAAACTGAGAGATACAATAGCCCACTCACACCTCTTAAGGTTAAAGGAATGCTGTATTCATTTAATCCCTTTGTTCACTCTGCAAGGAAAATACTCACTTGGATGTGTGAAACTAACCTATTATCACAATACATCTTCAGCACCCCATGTACTAAGCAGTGTAAGCTGCTTCAAAACCCTTGCGGGGCAGTTTGCACATGCAAGCTTGCTTCCCGCAATGTAAGAAACAGCGGGTTTCAGAGGGGGGCATTGCATGCTCACTTGAGTGTGTAATGATTTATACGGGCAGCAGACTAACAGGATCCGCTACCCATATGCCACAAAGGCATGCGGACAACTTCTCATAGAGGCCTAAGTATCCTTATGAATGCCATACTTATCTTGGAATGATGGACATACTTTTATAGTCACAAGTTTAAGTTAACATGCATGGATGCATGTCCTTTATAAAAACCTATTCCCAAAGGCGCGTATCCGTCAGAATTCAATATGTTATGCCCTGCATTTTTTTGTAGGGATTTCAAAAAACATTTTACGGCAAATTCAAACTGCATTTTGAAATATTAACAATTTTGTGCATACTTAGGTCTCATGTTAACGAATAGAGCACAAATGAAAACTTAAAGGGACATAAAACCCAATATTTGTCTTTAATGATTCCGATAGAGCATTCATTTTTAAACAAATTTTCAATACACTTCTGTTATCAGGTTTGCTAAATTTTCTTGGTAACCTAGCACCACTTTTTACTTCTATATACTACTCTCTTGTTTGAGGCTAAATTGTAGATTGGTTTCTCAAATTGCATCATTATTCCTCCTCAATCCTTAAACAATGTGTTAGAACAAAAAACACTGATAAACTTGAAACTTACTAATTTAATTTGAATTAGTTAATTAATTAACAAATTAGCTTTACATGAAAAAAAAAAAATCTGTAAAAAAAAAGTGAAAACCAGACCAAGATCTATTGAGTTAAAGGGGATAGTAGAAGACTATTTTATCTTTAGCTTGGAGTTATTGAAGACAGATAATTCATATAAATTATACTACTATGAATAAAATAATAAAGTCATTATACTCCCTTGTAGAGAAAAACACATGTATAATATCAAAGTATTGCTTTATACTACAGCATCATGCATAAAACTGCCAATGGTCCCTGTTATTCCAGTGATCTTATAACTAACTAAATTAAGATCTTAAACCTTTTGAAACACTAGAAATATGAGGAAATATGTTTAGCGGTGCCAGATAGCCAAATCAATATAGCGTCAGGTGGATATACTGAGGAATGCCAGATATAACGGGTGAGACTTGAAAGGACGCACTAAAAATCTGATAGTGTACACACAAGAAAAAACTCACTAATATATCAGAGGTATGAAATGCAGGAATTAGCCCATCGCTAACCACCACCACTAGCTCTGCTACCAACACTGTAGGGAGACACAACAGCCAGTTACCCAGCTCAGTGTATTACAAGCAGGAATCAGCGTATGGTATGAGCAGGGATAAGACAAATGCAGACTAATTATCTGCGTAAATAATATGCATCCAGTCTTTACTCACCCTGTTTGCGGCAGTTCACAGACTCCTTGCTGCGGTCAAATTGCCAGCTGCTTAGGACTGTGATGTATGCGTGTTGAAAAAACTCCAATCTCGCCATCTCAAAGGACTCTCACAGAACTAGCTGCCATGTGAACTCTTACAACCAATAGGAAATCGCTCCCATCCAAGACCTGTCGTCATCAGCTCATCGTTCACAGAGGTGATATAATATATCCAC
Organism: Bombina variegata variegata; assembly: GCA_905336975.1. NCBI lineage: Eukaryota > Metazoa > Chordata > Amphibia > Anura > Bombinatoridae > Bombina > Bombina variegata. The sequence continues at coordinate 9,975 of CAJPDP010426570.1, forward strand.
AGGCAATGCGAGGCTTCAAAAGAGGAGTGGATACCCCACTATCCACAGTATGTAAACAAAACAAAAGTTCTGGTAGAAGCCTCAAACTAAGAGTAGCAAATATTCTTTATTCGTTCAACATATTTAAAGAATCACAGGAAAAAGTGAGTGATCCTGTAGCCACTAAAAGTCTGACCGGTTTCGGTCTGGGACCGTAATCACTGATGAGACAGCTATTTAAACATGCACAGACTGTTCCTGATTGGTTAAAAACAAATCGGTTCAGGATTAACCCTATACTACCTCTCAGCAATTTAAGTAAAGGCAGACTGACATATGAAGCTTTGAGCTAGTATATGTCAGTCTGCCTTTCTTAAATTGTTGAGAGGTAGTATAGGGTTAATCCTGAGACAATTTGTTTTTAACCAATCAGGAACAGTCTGTGTAAGTTTAAATAGCTGTCTCATCTGACAGCTATCAGTCTATGATTACGGTCCTAGACCGAAACCGGTCAGACTTTTAGTGGCTACAGGATCACTCACTTCTTCCTGTAATTCTTTTAATATGTTGAACGAATAAAGAATCAGCGCTAACGAGCAGTTTTTCTCACTGCTCACTTACCTGCAGTGCTGGTATTACGGGTTTTTACAAACCCGGCGTATAAAGACAAGAAGTGAGCGTTGAGCAAAATTGTGCTCCTTACCGCACTCCAATGCCAGCGCTGCTTAAGTCAGCGGTGAGCTGGTCGTACGTGCTCGTGCACGATTTCCCCATAGGAATCAACAGGGAGAAAAAGTCTAACACCTGCAAAAAAGCAGCGTA
>CAJPDP010427063.1:0-15269 GCA_905336975.1 Bombina variegata variegata
TGATGTATCTAAGCATATGGCAGGGTCAAAATTGGGGCCTGAGTCAGACATAGAGGCATCTGACTCTGATGCTAGGATGGCGAATGCATCCTCAGAACTATATATTCTCTGTGACATTATTTTATCTGTCACAGAAAAAAAAAATTACTAAAAAAAAAATCCACACATAATTTAAATTAACTAAATGGCTCTGAAAAGAACCTTTGGTTCTCTCAAAAAAAAAAAAATACTAAAAAATTAACCCTTAAAAAATGCACAAACAGCAAAAAAGTGCAGCTATGCTACTGCCAGTGATTTATAGTGATCACTGGCAAGCTAGGGGTTAATGGCTCTGAAAATTAAATTAAATTAATTTAGCTAAATGGCTCTGAAAAGAACCTTTTGGGTCTAAAAAAAATTAATAAAAAAAATTAACCCCTAAACAAAAATGCACAGACAGCAAAAATAGTGCAGTTATGCTACTGCCAATGATTTATAGTGACCACTGGCAAGCTAGGGGTTAATGGCTATGAAAAGAACCTTTTGTTTTTTTATCAAATATATTAAATAAATCTCTATATGATCAGTGTTAATATTTACAAATATTGACATGATCAGACAAATTAAATATTCTATTATAATTTTTTTTTATTATGGCAAGCTCAGATTGGANNCCCCAGAGGCCCCATGATGCACTGGGAATCGCCATCTTTGAAGCCTCATGGGGGTCTGGGAGGGGGGCTATATGGGGCTTTTATTTTATATGTAAAACCCTATTTTTACATAATTTAAAAAACAAAATTATTACTAAGTGCCTCGACCCACCAAGCAGAGCATCGGAAGCCTGTCCAATCGCTTATGATGCGCTCTGCTAGACTGCCAGGCTCCACGTAGAGCGAAACCGGAAGTGATCACTTGTGGGGGAGTGATCAATCCAGGTCCCGGCAGTCGGTTACAGTATTGCAGGATGCCTCGACATTGAGGCATCGCTGCAATACTGTTAGAGCGGCTGGAAGCGATCCCTTGATCGCTTCCAGCACTCAGATTAGCCGACGACGTACAGGGTACGTCCTTGGTTGTTAAGGACCGTTTTTTGCAGGACGTACCCTATACGTTGTCGGCCCTTAAGGGGTTAATAAACAATAAACATACTATAACAAATCTATAGAATATATCTTTATATAGAAGTTTACTTCCTAAATGGTCACCTTTTTAAAATATTGTGGAAAGGTACAGTGATGTCACTAAAAATGAAACTACTGCCTAAACTGACCTATCTTTTCAGGTGCTTGCCATTGACTGACCCCACCTACTTAATCAATCTTTTCCAATTTTTTCCAGGGCCGGCCTTCAAGAGTCTCTTTGCTTCAATTACAGAAGCCGATTGGATGCAGTAGCTTGTCAGTTACCAATATAAACAATTATTATAAAGCTGCTATGTTGTGGCATATTGCTACCAGGGGCAGTGTGGATGATGAATCTAGATGGCGTCAATTAGAGCATGCTTGTTTGCTGTCAGGTGTAAATTTAGAAGATTTAATTGCTGGGATTCTTAACCCTATAGTTAAGGTGTTTCTTAAGAATTGGAGAGAACTCCATCACAATGGTCAGGTAGCTCTTCATCCTTCTCCTGTCCATTGAATAAGAAGCTTGCTATTTTGCCTACCTGACTCTCAGCTAAATTGGTGAAACACGCTCTGAATTAAGCAGGTACAAGACTTATACTGATAATTTGAAGATATCCTTTATATCCCTTTAAAGATATACCTGGTTTAGATGCTCCTAAACAGTTTTGTTTCAAGTTACAAAAATACAAAAAAGCGTGGCAGGTAACCAGTAAATTTTAAAACTTAGCTTTTATTAAAAGCTTAAAAAAGGATACAGAAATCCATCACAGAGTAAAGGCCGGTGTAACAGCGTTCTTACGTTACGCGTTTCAGCTATTGTCTTACTCATAGACCGTGTTACACCTGGCTAAACGGCCTGTTTAAAAGTCAGTGATTACTTGTGATGTAACAACACCAATTGCTATTATTCATTAGAATCCACTGTTAGGCTGCTATACAACTATTACATTTGTGAGACAATACCACATATCAGTATACCTTGTTGCTTTCTCCTCAGTGAGTACCTGTTATTATTTAGCAAAAGAAACAACATTATAGTAACAGTGCATATGTGCAGTATATATACAGTGCTTGCATTCCAATATTATTGTCTCACATATACACTAACAGTGTTATAAGGAAACAATTAGTATCCCATACATTTATAGTATCAGCTTCCATGGATACAATTCAACAAATTTAAATTAAAACTTTTTTCATCTTATACACATTTTCATATTTTCAATGCAATTACTGTAGCATTCTCTTTTTGTACGTAGTTATCTGTGCATAAAAAAAACAAATATATATATGCTACTTCTACCACATGGATTGATACATCTAACATCATACATCATTACAGAGAACTTGTGAGATAAATGCATTAGAGACATATTTAAATATAAATTCTCCACAGGCTTACATATAGTATTGCTGTAGGCTATATTTTAAGATAATATTATAGAAATACTTCAGTGCCAAACCTATGAGTTATTATGAAAGCCCTTATTGTACTCTAGCCACATCAGGTGTTATATTTTACTGCCAGCAATTTATGAGATCAGTCTGAATATTAGGTCCTCCTGGAACTCTTGTTTTTAACTTAAAGATCCAAAACGTGTGTATAGCAGTTGCTCTCTGTCTCCCCCCCTCCATGGGGTCTTAACATGTTCAATAATTTGCCTTTTGAAGTTATCAACTTTACCATCATGTTGTAGTTTAAAATGTAGAGCTACCTGTGAGTCTGGTGATTCTAATTTAACATCATTAAGATGCTCTTTCATTCTTACCCTGGCTTCCCTAGTGGTAAGTCCCACGTACTGTTTCTTGCACTGTATACAAGAAACTAGGTAGTTTACATATGTTGAATGACAATTTGTGCACACATCTTTCTGTGTAACTGCTGACTGGAATTGATTCCCTATGAGTGTATAAGAACATGCTTTACATTTACTCGTTTCACATCTGTAATGCCCTTTACTTTGTAGCCAACTAATACCTTGTTGCTCTTTTTCTCTAATTTCACTGGGGGCCAAGATGTTACCCATGGTCTTATTCCTCCTGGAGACACATTTACAACCATTCAAAACCATGGGGTAAATATCCTCATCCCCCTGTAAAATTGGAAGTCATATCTTGATAATCTTGGATATTTCATCAAATTGGTTACTATAACTTGTACTGTGTTCACTGTGTTCATATTGAGTGCTTGAATAAATAACTCACTTTCTTACTCTGTGTCCTTCCATACAAACAGGAGGTCATCTATATACCTCTTGTACATCACAATACTTTCCTCATGGGTGCATCCATCCCCTAAGATTTGAGACAGCTCCCACCAGCCCATAAAAAGGTTGGCAAAAGCAGAGGCAAAGGTAGCCCCCATAGCTGTCCCTCTTCTCTGCAGCTAGAATTTGCCAACAAAAGAAATGTAATTGTGTGTAAGGAGAAAATGTAACACTCTCAAAATAAAGCTTCTATGTGTCTGAGAATAGTCTGTGAAGTCATCCAAGAAAAACTTAATAGCCTGCATCCCTTTGTCTAATGGTATACTTGAATACAAACTGACAACATCTACTGTCATCCAAGTATAATCTGACTTCCACTCAATGTTGTCCAATATCACTAACAATTGCTTTGTATCCTTAAGGTATGAGGGCAAAATCCTACCAAGATGCTGTAATATTTTCTCCATGCATCCCCCCAAGGTTTTAAGAAAAGATCCTATACCTGAAACAATGGGTCGACCCTGCACATTCTCAGTTGACTTATGAGTCTTGGGAGATGGTAAAAAATAGGTACCCTAGGATTTTTAACATAAGGAATTTAAATGTGTCATCATCAAATACACCCATATCTTTGCCTTCATCTAATATTTGCTGTAGGCTTCTCTGAAAGGAAATTGTAGGATCAAAATCCAAGAGTAGGTATACATCTGTGTCCTCTAATTGTTTCAAGGCTTCTTGGATATAATCCTGTTTATTTATTAAGACCACTATGTTTCCCCCCTTATCACTCTGTCGAATAACTATTGAATCATTAGATTTTAATTTTTCAATGGCTGCTATCTCCTGTTTAAAATGTAGAGCTACCGGTGAGTCTGGTGATTCTGATTTAACATCATTAAGATGCTCTTTTATTCTTACCCTGGCTTCCCTAGTGGTAAGTCCCACACACTGTTTCTTGCACTGTATACAATAAACTAGGTAGTTTACATATGTTGAATGTTAATTTGTGCACACATCTACAGAAAATACTTTCTGTGTAACTGCTGACTGGAATTTATTCCCTTTCAGTGTATATGAACATGCTTTACATTTACTCGTTCCACATCTGTAATGCCCTTTACATTGTAGCCAACTACTACCTTGTTGCTCTTTTTCTCTAATTTCACTGGGGGCCAAGATGTTACCCATGATCTTATTCCTCCTGGAGACACATTTACAACCATTCAAAACCATGGGGTAAATATCCTCGTCTCCCTGTAAAATTGGAAGGCATATCTTGGTAATCTTGGATATTTAATCAAATTGGTTACTATAACTTGTAACAAAAACCAGCATATCCTTCATATTATTTTTCTTGAAACCTTTTCCCGTATGTATCATGGTATTCCTATCAATGTTATCCACTATCTTGGAAGCTAATATCTATCAGATATTCAGGAAAACCTCTATTCATAAAGCGTTCCTTAACACTCTCTGATAGTTTAACATAATCCTCCTCTGAGGAACAATTCTTTTTTAATCTGATGAATTCACCTTTGAGAATCCAAACATGTGGGTGTCTGGGATGCATACATTTAGAGTGCAGTATGGTGTTACCGGCTATTGGCTTCCTGTAAAGTTTTCTTACAATCTTGTTATCCTCACCGGATAATATTAAGTCTAAATTCTCAATCTGACTTCTTTTCCTCACACTTGTGAAATTTAATCCCACTGTGTTCATATTGAGTGCTTGAATAAATAACTCACTTCCTTACTCTGTGCCCTTCCATACAAACAGGAGGTCATCTATATACCTCTTGTACATCACAATACTTTCCTCATGGGGGCATCCATCCCCTAAGATTTGAGACAGCTCCCACCAGCCCATAGAAAGGTTGGCAAAAGCAGGGGCAAAGGTAGCTCCCATAGCTGTCCCTCTTCTCTGCAGCTAGAATTTGCCAACAAAAGAAATGTAATTGTGTGTAAGGAGAAAATGTAACACTCTCAAAATAAAGCTTTTATGTGTCTGAGAATAGCCTGTGAAGTCATCCAAGAAAAACTTAATAGCCTGCATCCCTTTGTCTAATGGTATACTTGAATGCAAACTGACAACATCTACTGTCATCCAAGTATAATCTGACTTCCACTCAATGTTGTCCAATATCACTAACAATTGCTTTGTATCCTTAAGGTATGAGGGCAAAATCCTACCAAGATGCTGTAATATCCTCTCCATGCATTCCCCCAAGGTTTTAAGAAAAGATCCTGTACCTGAAACAATGGGTCGAACCTGCACATTCTCAGTTGACTTATGAGTCTTGGGAGATGGTAAAAAATAGGTACCCTAGGATTTTTAACATAAGGAATTTAAATGTGTCATCATCAAATACACCCATATCTCTGCCTTCATCTAATATTTGCTGTAGGCTTCTCTGAAAGGAAATTGTAGGACCAAAATCCAAGAGTAGGTATACATCTGTGTCCTCTAATTGTTTTAAGGCTTCTTGGATATAATCCTGTTTATTTAAAAACCACTATGTTTCCCCCCTTATCACTCTGGTGAATAACTATTGAATCATTAGATTTTAATTTTTCAATGGCTGCTATCTCCTGTTTGGTCAAATTCTGTTTTCTTTGAGAATATAAATCCTGTTATTTAACTAGCTCAATTTCTACTATTTTGTTGAATGATTTTAAGTATACCCCTCTCTTTTGTGTAGGGTAAACACTTGAAGGAGCCTTGAACTAAACTTCTAAGTGCTCATCACCTCCTGATTCCATTTCAAGTCTTAGTAGTGTAAGATAATCTTTATCAGTATCAGTAACCTCTGCATCATCTGAGTCAGGATTATGTTTAAAATATTTCTTGAGCGTTTCTCACAAACTTATTAAGGTCCAAAATGGTCTCAACAGGTTAAAATTTGTAGAGGGTACAGAACTAAGACCATATTTCAAGACTTTAAGCTCTATCTCCCCCAATTCAACATCTGGGAGATTTAAAACCATTAGATCTTGTATTTGGTTTTCTGAGTATTAGTCCTGAGCTGGTACCTGTTTCTTCCTGCATTTGCCCCCTCCTCTTAGATTTGGTTGATCCTTCTGAAAAAACCTGTACACTGTCTGCTCTCTCTGATTGTCTATGTATGTTAGTTGTTTCACTAGGTAAATATGTATTAGCTACATGTCCCTGTATATTTGGTACTTCTCTCCGTCTCATTGCATTCAAAACACCCATGGCTCCCACATTAAATGTAGAATTTAAACCCTCTCTGTTCATCGCAACCCCCTGAGCAGCATCCATGGTTATATTGGATCTTTCATGTAATATTATATCCTGAATATGTTGAGGTAAACTTTGTGCCTCCTGTAATATGGTAGAATCATTAACTTGTTCTTTATCTTCCCCAGATTCACCTTCTGTATCTGAGATGGTGACTCTTCTTCTGTTTCTCTTTGCTCTAAATCTTGATCTTGATGAGCGTTGGTTATTTCTCCCTTGTCAAATATAAACTGTATTCATTTTATAGTCCATGCAATCACGTTCGAATTTTCCCTGTTTAACACCATCAATTTTAGATTTGATGTTAGTAACTGTATTGTCCAGTAAATGATCCAATGTATTATAATCCTTATGTTCAATGAACTTATTAAGTTATTTTTGTAGGTCCATAATCTCCTGCCTTAATAGGTTATGTTGTTTCTCTTTAAATGTTATAATGAGGCACATGAACATAAAAGAACAGTCAGAGAGGATGCTGTTCCAGTCCTCTATAAAGTCAGTGTCATCTTAATCGTAAGTTGCTATTTTTCATTGTAATGGGACACAATATATCCGGTATACACAATGCTAGATGGCGTTGGCCATTTGATATTAGCTGCTACACTCAAGTGATACTTTACCGCTAACACGGAGGATTTTACTTATGTTAGCTTGTTAACTCACTCTGCTTAGTACCAGCTCTGAGTTAATTTCTATGCTTTCTATACTTGTTTCCTGGGGTTTCCCTAAAGGTGGTTTACATGCTCTGACACAGTGGGAAAATATTATTGTGGTGGCATTTGGTCCCGGACAGAATTCACATATTTTTCCTCAGAAGTTGGCATCCTGCTGGAGAGGTTGTTAGCAAAGAGATACACAAATACAACTTTGGTGGAAATGCCATAAGTTGAGATTGCTATGGATTTAAATAGCTAGATTATTGAAGAGTTTAGACCTAGTTCACAATTTGCAGATAAATACAGCCCTTTTTCATTTAGGCCTAAATAAATTACATAAACCGACCAGAATTTTATGCATTTCTATACTTCTTGCCACAAAATTAGCAATAGCTTGTTACTGGCTGGGAAACACATATTACTCTACAAATGGTGTTAGATAATTTTTTGTATATAAGAAGGATGGAGGAATACTCTTTAAAGGTAGAGGGTCGCCTAGCGTTTTATAGTTTGGTTTGAGTTCCTTGGAATGATTGACTGAGGCAAGCGGACCAGGAAAGAATGGGCAAGTGGGGGGGGGGACGGGACAAGACCAGGAAAGAGGATATTGAATTTATTTATTATTCTGAGGAATCATATTAGGGAATGAAAACAAGTTTGTTTTTTCTTTCTTCCTCTATCTTTTCCTATTTTATGGCTCTTTGAACTTATTTTATTTAACTGATTATTAACCTATAGAAAGATAGGGGAGGAGTTTGTGAGTCATATGTCAATGGACACGAGAAAGATTAGCCTGCAAGCATTAACACGACTAAGTCAAAACGATAGTCTGTTCATATACACCAATGATATCTCTTATGTAAACAGTGGGGGACTGGGGTAATTTCCTCTCCTGCCCCATACACTTTATGGCAGTCCAAACGTCAGCATAACATAGCAGTTAAAGAAAGTGCACAAATGCATATTGCATTCCTCGCATAAACTTACCACTGCTTGTAAGCACCATACAATACCAATTTCCACAAGGATGTCGCTATATTCGGAGCTGGCTGAGGGGGAATATAAGGGGCAATTATGTTACCAGACCAAGCTGGTTTGTGCCTCTATGATTTGTATCTGCACTCCCGGCTTCACACAGATGGCATCCTCCTCCAGAAATCACTGAATGGCGCGCTGTGGGAGTCCAACATCACAGGGTCCAAAACGAGGCTGTGACACTCAGCCAATCACCGGCTCTAAATCCCGGACATATAAGTAAACAGAATGGAGTCCCTGTACTCTGCATAAGATATGATAAAAATAAAACCAAAATAAGCAGTCCAGGCTTGTTCATAGAGGTTTCGATAAAATAACTACTTTTATTGTAGATCCATTAAAACGAAAAACAGCAACAGGCTGACCGGTTTCGGTAGTTTAGACCGTAATCATAGACATAGCAAAAACACCCATGTGTCCATATTTAAATACAATTAAAAACAATCCCATTGGTGAAAAACAATGAGTACCCTGTTTACCCCCTTGTTGGAAAGATGAGACCAAATAGACAATGTGTAATGTGTCTGGTCCGTTTTTTCCTGTAGGAAAATGTTTTTTACTAGTGACTGAATCACAACTGCAGCAAATAATATACCATTAATTAATAAAATGTAAATAATGTTGCTCAACTGAAAAGTGGCTCTTAATAATATATAAATCAGATGACATAAGTATAGGAACTTTATAGCAAAAGTAAAACACCTTTTATACCTTGCTATTAAGTTCATTGAGCGTTTAATATAACTACATTTTATCTGCCTTTTCAAGTTTAACAGGTTATAATGAAAGGTCAGATAATATAGTTGATATACTGATATCAGATTGGAACAATAGTATGCATACAACAGAAACTGCTATGCGGCAAAGTTTTGTAAGCGCTTACTTAGGATCTGTGTACAGCTGAGAAGGAACCTGTAACAGGATGAAGCAGTCTGATGACGTTACCGGAGTACGGAGCTGGAAACAGCTGATCACAGAAGCGGATCCAAACAGAAATGTATCGGCTGTTTTCCTTTACAATATACAATGAAGTTTAGCAAAAGATTAAATAACAGGTAAGAACTCAGGATACAAAATGTCAAGCTGGTAAACAGGAACTGTAATCCGAAGATCAGGGACTTTGAAACAGAGACCGGATATTAAGTCAATACCAAGCAAAGATGGGATGGTTCACAGCTACTTTATACTGTTTGAGGAGGGTGTGTAGCTGAGTAGACAACTAAACCTTGTCCCCTACTGCATATGGAGGTGAAGGACGTTGTCTCAAGTCATAATACACTTTCTGTTTTTCTTGGGCTGTCTTTATGTTTTGCTGTAATGCTAGGAAGTTACGAGAGAGATCCGTGGTTAGAACAGCAAGGAGTTGGTTAGAAGTGTCCCTAATGGGCATCAAATGAAAAGTCGGGTGATATCCAAAGTTATCAAAGAAGGCAGTTTGGCGAGTAGAGGAACTAAGACTATTATTATATGCGAATTCAGAAGATGAAAGAAGTGTAGACCAGTTGTTTTGTTGATCGTTGGTGAACAATCTTAAATACTGCTCAAGCCATTGGTTCGTATGCTCCGTTTGACCATTACATTGAGGATGGTATGAAGTGGATAAACGTAATTTGATACAAAGAAGTGGACACAGTTCTCTCCAAAATCTAGAAGTAAACTGTGTCCCACGGTTAGAAGTGATACTATCTGGCAATCCATGAAGTTTAACAATATTGTCCAGAAAGAGTCTAGCAGTGGTAGATGCGGTTGGAACGGAGGTGCAAGGTATGAAATGAGCCATTTTGGTCAAAAGATCTACAATCACAAAAATGGTGTTATAGGAGTTAGATTTTGGTAAATCAACTATAAAGTCAATAGAAATGTCTGTCCAGGGTCTCTTGGGGATTGGAAGAGAAAGTAATAACCCATATGGGTTAGATCTCCCAGGTTTGGAGACTGCACAGGTACAACAAGATTTAACATAATCAAAGGTATCCTTTATAATGGATGGCCACCAATAAAAAATTTGAATAAGATAATAGGTCTTTTGTTACCCAGGATGACCAACGAGTGGGGCGTCGTGAAAAGCTTGTAAAATATACAATCTCATAGATTTGGGCACATAAAGAAGCTTCTTATAATAATACAATCCGTCCTTGTTTTTAGACAACCTATTTTTAGGGAGTGAAAGATTTTGTTTTTTGGGAATTTTTAAAACTTTCATATGACAGGACTGAAAGGGAGATAATTCTTTCTGGAATAATAGGATGTGGAGGATAATTACAGACTGGTTTGGCATCTTTTCTGGAAAGAGCGTCTGTCTTTCCGTTCCTTGATCCAGGTCGATATGTACTTATATAATTAAACCTGGAGAAGAATAAACTCCAACGGATTTGGCGTGATGTGAGGGTTTTTGTGGACTGTAGGAATTGTAGATTACTGTGATGAGAGTAAATTTGTATATGTAATGAGTTACCTTCCAAAAGATGTCTCCAATTTTCCAATGCGGCTTTAATAGCAAGCAGTTCTTTTTCTCCAATAGAATAGTTGGTTTTAGCCAAAGGCATAACTCTAGAATAATAAGCTACAGGGTGAATTGGGTGTAACATAGATTTCCTCTGAGAGAGAATAGCTCCTAAAGCGTAGTCGGATGCATCGACTTCCAATATGTATTGAAGGGATGAATCCGGGAATTGAACAATAGGAGCAGTTGTGAATAATTCATTTAGTAGGTTAAAAACTTTGTCTGCTTCAGAGGTCCATTTGAAAGGCCTATTTTCTTTCCTTGTTAAATCTGTTAAAGGTTTACAAACTGATGCAAAATTCTTAATAAATTTCCGGTAAAAGTTGGAGAACCCCAAGAATTATTGAACTTATTTCTTAAAGTGGGGAACTTTCCAGTCTGTGATAGCCTTTATTTTGCAAGATTCCATCTCAATCCCATTTGGGGAAATGGAATATCCAAGGAAAGTGATGGATTGTGTGTTAAATACACATTTTTCTAATTTAGCAAAAAGTGAATGTTCACGAAGTCTTTGAAGAACAGTTTTAACATGAGTTACTGTTCTTTATATGAATCAGAGAAAATCAAGATGTCATCTAAATAGATAACCAGAAAGATATCTAGTATATCTCTGAAGACATCATTCACAAACTGTTGAAATGTAGCTGATGCGTTAGTGAGACCAAAAGGCATTACATTGTACTCAAACAATCCATATCTAGTACGGAAGGCGGTAAGCCATTCATCACCTTTTCTGATTCTCACTAAATTGTACGCACCTCGCAAATCTAATTTTGTAAAAATTGTAGCACCATGAAGGCGTTCAATGAGTTGAGGAATTAAAGGTAATGGATATCTATTTTTTACAGTTCTTTTATTCAACTCCCTGTAATAAATGATAGGTCGTAAAGATCCATCTTTGTTTTTCACGAAAAACATTGCTGACCCAGCAGGAGAAGTTGAATGTTTAGTAAAACCCTTCTTTAAGTTTTCATCGATGTCTTCCTTCAAATGACTTAGTTCAGGAGCTGAAAGAGGATAAATATGTCCACAAGGTATTGTGGCCCCGGGCAACAGATCAATAGGACAATCATACCTACGGTGTGGTGGTAAAACAGATGCTTCTTTAGGGTCAAAGACATTAGCGAATTCTGCATATTCTGAGGGTAAAGTGGAACTTTTAGTAAGACATATGCATGAATTTTTAAAACAGTTGTTTTTACAAAAAGAGGAATTGAATAACACAGAATAGGTTAACCAATTAATCTGAGGTTGATGTAATTTCAACCAAGACAAACCTAAAACCAAAGGAAACAGGGGGGGAAGATATGATATCAAATGTTAAGTATTCAGAATCATTTGAATGGGAATTTACTTTAATAGGTATAGTATGATGGGTCATGGGTCCAGAGCTTATCTCTTAACCGTCAATAACTCGTACAACAAGAGGAGTTTTCTTTTTAATAGTGGGAATTTTATTTAAAGAGACAAAACTGTAAATCCATGTAATTGCTACAAGCACCGGAGTCGATGACAGCGTTAAACTTCGCCTGCTGCTGTTCCCACTGTAACGAAAGAGGTAATTGAATATAGTCATTTTGATTATTAAGTGAATTTAAGGTAACATATGAGGTTGAAATCTTACCCATCTTCTGTTTTAGGAGTACAGGACAGTCCTTAACAGAATGGCTTTTATTAGCACAGTAGAGACAAAGTCGTTGGAGTCTTCTTCTTTTTTTCTCCTCTTGAAAAATAGGTCCACGAATAATTCCTATTTCTATGGGTTCTGAGGAGTCTCTTACATTAGAGTCTAAAGAATGCTTTTCTTTGCGTCTTTCCCTCAAACGACGATCAATAGAAATGCAAAGAGCCATAAGAGATTCTAAAGTATCTGGCATGGAGGTTCTTGCTAGCTCATCCTTTATAGAATCGGACAACCCTATACGAAACTGATTTTTTAGGGAGATGTCATTCCACATTGTATCCCTGCACCACCTCTTAAAGTCTGCTATATAATCCTCAACAGGTCTCTTCCACTGACGTAGAGACCTGATTGCTGATTCTGCGGTAGCCTGCTTATTAGGATAGTCATACAAGAGTGACATAGATTGAAAAAGTTGGGAAAGGGAATTTAGAATTGCATCATTACTCTCAAAGAATGTGTCTGCCCATGCCCGTGGTTCTCCATGCAGGAAGGAAATGACAGTCAGAACCTTAATGCTTTCAGTTGGATTATTTCTTGGTTTTAGATGAAACAACAATTCACATGCATTTTTTAACTCTCTATATTGTGCTCTATCCCCGGTGAACTTTTCAGGAAGAGTCACTACAGCCTCAATTGTTTGGGGTTGAGGAGGTTTTATATTTTCATTAATAATTTTTTTTAGGGTGTCATTCTCTATCTGTAACTCTCTAACATGTTGTCAGATTTGATCCACTCTTTGTGATAGATTAAGTACATGCGCAGGAATATCCGCTGGATTCATAATATCCCTTTTTTGAGGGGGGCTTGGTATTTTGTAATGTGTCTGGTCGTTTTTTTCCTGTAGGAAAATGTTTTTTACTAGTTACTGAATCACAACTGCGGTCCTGCAGCAAATAATATGCCATTAATTAATAAAATGTAAATAATGTTGCTCAACTGAAAAGTGTCTCTTAATAATATATAAATCAGATGACATAAGTAAAGGAACTTTATAGCAAAAGTAAAACACCTTTTATACCTTGCTATTAAGTTCATTGAGCGTTTAATATAACTATGTTTTATCTGTTTTTTTAAGTTTAACAGGCTTACAATGAAAGGTCAGATAATATAGTTGATATACTGATATCAGATTGGAACAAAAAATAAAAGGCAGTGAGCAGATTCATTACACAATGATACCACATACAATCATATAACATTTAATATATATATATATATATATATATATATATATATATATATATATATATGTATCTTGGACAGATATTCATGAACCGACATACACATTGACTAATAGTTACCAAGAGCGGGTAATTGCCCTGTATACATTATATGCATAAATACATGAGACCCTACAATTAATATACATAACTTGCTCTCTAATGTATAATGCAATGCAATATTACTGGACAAAGCAACAAATTGTTAATAGGGAAAACTTTAGACATGAACTGCATAGAATGACCTCAATATGCATGCACAAGTATCAAGATTAATGCTATAGTGGATATAAAGGGCTGTATATTCCTATTATGTTGATATGGGTAAACTACTTACATGTATTACCTGGGAAAACAAATTTCCAGGATAATGTACAATTGGGTGATAGCATTAATTGATAAAACTATACATAGTATACATTGTGTAAATAGTAGAATGCGTTAAATGCCTACAACCAACATACTAATAAAAGTATATACTGTGTATATATATATATATATATATATATATAGTCAAGTGCATTAACATAGTATCTGTTAAGCACAATGTTCATCTATGCCAGTAATTAATAATATCGAACTCTGAGTTGAATCCATTGGGGACAAAACTGTTCAATTTGTGGATCTAATGGATCTCTTGGCAGCATACAATCTGAAACTTATCTCTTATTAATTTCTTGGACATCACATTGAAAGCAGATCTCTTAAATAAGTCTGTTACTTCATCCCTATATAGGAAGCCTATTTCAGGCAACACTCTCTTGCATGCCCTCAGTAATCATCTCAAACATGTTTTTAAGGGCATCGCAAAGTAGCAATTTATGAGGTTAAGACGTAACTGCTCTTTAGGGAGTATGTTTCTGAGGGAGAGTAGGGACTTAACTAGCTGTCTATTATCTAGAGGCTACTCAAAGCGTGTAGTTGAGAATGCTTTCAAGGAAGTAAAGGACATGAACAGAAGTAGCCTCCTTAACAGTAAACCAAAGAGAAGTTTTGAGACTCCTGACAATGTGGAAAGGCCAACATTTGTGACCACCTTCTCTAATCAATATGAGAGTATTTGCAACATAGTCAGAAGGAATCTACCCATCCTTATGGATGACAAACAGCTCAGAGATACGGCCCAACAAGGCTGTAAATATGTATATAGAAAAAGTTAATCACACATTTTATCCCCCAGTTTATTGAAAGCGGATAAATCTGGTAGTTCTTGGATGTGCTTTAAAGGCACTTTCAGATGTGTGAAGAGGTCATGTAAATCATGTGACCATGTTCATGTCACTGATATGTTCTATTCTATCAATCCCCCTGAGTCATTTACTTCCAGGAGATGTATTAACTGCAGAAGTAAATTTGTTATCTACTTAATTGAGTGTACATCTTGTTCCCGCCAATATGTTGGTAGGACGACGTGGGAGGTGGGTAAACGGATTAAGGAACATCTATCGTATATAGAAACAGAAAGAACATGCTCAGCCCTCTCTCAGCACTTCATTGATATCCATCAAGGTAATGTCAGTACACTCAGGTGGCAGGCAATAGAACTGATTCTAAGACTCAGAGATCGATATTAATTACTGGCATAGATGAACATTGTGC
>CAJPDP010427516.1:0-10343 GCA_905336975.1 Bombina variegata variegata
TTTTTATCGGATCGACCCCATTATTTATAGGTATATGTTTGAGTAAAATCAACATTTTTGTTTTATTCTATAAACTACTGACAACATTTCGCCCAAATTCTAAATAAAAATATTGTCATTTAGAGTATTTATTTGCAGAAAATAATAAACTATTCAAAATAACAAAAAAGATGCAGTGTTTTCAGACTTCGAATAATACAAGGAAAACAAGTTCATATTCATTTTTAAACAACACAATACTAATGTTTTAACTTAGCAAGAGTACAGAAATCAATATTTCGGGGAATAATATTCTCAATCACAGCTTTCATGCATCTTGGCATGCTTTCCACCAGTTTTTCACATTGCTGTTGGGTGACTTTAAGCCACTCCTGGTGCAAAATTTCAAGCAGCTCGGCTTTGTTTGATGGCTTGTGACCATCCATCTTCCTCTTGATCACATTCCAGAGGATTTCAATGGGGGTCAGGTCTGGAGATTGGGCTAGCCATGACAGGGTCTTGATCTGGTGGTTCCACACCTTGATTGACCTGGCTGTGTAGCATGGAGCATTGTCCTGCTGGAAAAAAACCAATCATCAGTTGGGGATAATTGTCAGAGCAAAAGGAAACACATTTTCTTCCAGGATAACTTTTTATGTGGCTTGATTCATGCATCCTTCACAAAGATAAATCTGCCTGATTCAAGCCTTGCTGAAGCACCCCCAGATCATAACTGATCCTCCGCCAATTTTC
Source organism: Bombina variegata variegata (assembly GCA_905336975.1). NCBI lineage: Eukaryota > Metazoa > Chordata > Amphibia > Anura > Bombinatoridae > Bombina > Bombina variegata. Next base: position 733 of record CAJPDP010427516.1, read on the forward strand.
ACAATCGGTGCTGGACACTGTGACTTGTAGGCCTCTCCTGGTTTCCGTCTAACCATTAAACGACTAGGTGTTGGGCAAAGCTAAAAATAGGACTCACCAGAGAAGATGACCTTACTCCAGTCCTCTATGGTCCAATCCTCATGGTCTATTGTAAATTTCAGCCTGGCTCTTCTTTGCTTCTCATTGATGAAGGGCTTTTTTATAGCTTTGCACAACTTTAGCCCTGCTCCTAGAAGCCTGTTTTGAACAGTCTTTGCTGTGCACTTCATACCAGCTGCCATTCATTATCTAGGTCACTTGATGTCATCCTACGTTTGTTGAGCGACATTCTAATGAGGTGGCAGTCATCCTGGCCTGTGAATAGTATTTTTTGGCCTCTGACGATTATTAGCTTTGTTGTCTGTTGCTTGACCTTGTTCTTATGAGCTGCCGTCTTTGACATTTTAAGGATGGAAGCAACCTGATACTAACCTTATTTCTCTGCCAGGAAAGCCAGAATTGAACCCTTATTTTCCTTACTCAAAACTTACTTTTCTTTTCAACTCTTTTGGCATGGTCAATAGTCAATTTTCATTCCAATTACTTTTGAGGATACAGAGGATAGTGATGACCACAGCAGTGATTTTTATATACTGTACATCTAGGGGCCCTGCAAAACATGCTACTTCATCTACTGCATCCAGCTCAAATCGGCCCCTGAACAATCGGGTAAGTACTGAGGATTCAAATTATTACAAAGCCAATGGAATTTTGCTGTATAGAGGCCTTGCGGGGCAATATATATACCCAGCAGTACGATTTTTCTTTTTCTGTATGATTAGAAGTTGATTTATCAACGGGGCAGATTAATCAACTGGCTGCTGAGAGTCAGGAATATTTTGTAATGAGTATTGTTTTCCAAAAATACTTCAGAACATTATTGTCCCACATTGCATGCAGATTTATATGACCGTCAAAGAGAAGTTCCAGAGCTTGGGTTAAAAACACTTATTTTATCAATAAATCCATTTAAAAGTCCATTTCAAAAAGGTGATCATAACAACAATCTGATCTCATATGGGCCGAATTATTATTGTCTGGCAGACAAAATGCCAGACAACATACGCTGTCAGCATTTAACATTGCAAAAGCAGTTCTAGTGAACTGCTTGTGCAATGTCATCCCCTGCAGATTCGCTAGCAGGGGGTGTCAATCAACCCGATCGTATAGGATCGTGCGGATTGATGTCTGCAGTCTCAGAGACAGCGGGCCAGTTAAGGAGCAGTGGTCTTAGGACTGCTGCTTCATAACTGCTGTTTCCGGCGAGCCTGAAGGCTTGCACAGAAACAGGAACACCAGGGGCCGTTTGGCCCTTGATAAATCGGCCACATAGTCTTCACTGGGACTGGTGAACTTTGTATCATGGGTCATTCCTATTGTATTTTAAACCAACAGATGGAAGAAAAAGTTAGACATTTAATCCTTCCTTGGACGTAGGTTTGCATGTCTAGAGACATGAGGAAGGCTGCCATGGTGTAGTTACATTCCCTTGATAAACTTAAAGGGACAGTAAATTCAAAACTAAACTTTAATGATTCAGATAGGGCATGCAGTTTTAAATAGTTTTCTAATTTACTTTTGTTATCTTATTTTCTTTGTTCTTTTGGTATTCTCTATTAAAAATCATACCTGGGTAGCCTCAGGAGCAGCAATGAACTACTGGGAGCTAGCTGCTTATTGGTTGCCTCTAGTATTTGGCTCACCTGATGTGTTCAGCTAGCTCCCAGTAGTGCATTTTTGATAAATCATTAAAGAAAATAGTTAGGTTTAATTTCTATTTAAAATTGTGAAAATAATGATATTCACCCAAATTCCATTCAGGATCTGTACCTCTTCCGATGCTGCAGCATTCATTATGTATTGTAAAGGAAATAGATGGTAGCTACAGAGAAAACAGAGGAAGTCAAGAAGGCAATGATGACAGAGTGGATTAAAATCTTGTAAACAATAGATAAGAGAGTGCCTCATAACGTAACTAATCTTCAAAGATGTTTAAGTATGACAGAAAAAAACAAAAATGTGCTCCTTTATACAATTAAAACCTTAGTTATGTTTTGTGTCAGGAAGTGGCGAAGAGTGAATCATTTTTGAAGTCCCCCAGTGTTTGTCTTAACCAAATCTAATGGAAGTTTATTCCAAATCAACCACCCTTCTGTGTAAGAAGTGCTTCCACAAATTACACCTGAACCTGGTACCCCACAACTTGAGATCATGACCCTTGTACTTGTGTTGCTCTTTTTGTGAGAAATAGTTATAGCCAGTTATTTATATTATTCTGGAGATACAACCTCCAGACCTGCACATAATATTCAAAAGTAAGGCATAACCTGTCATCTTGAGTAGCGGGATTGACGCTTGCTGCTGCCTTTTTATTTGCTAAGACATCTGTGGTGCAGGAACTTAGAAAATCATTTTTTAGAAGAAATGGCTGTGATGGAAATGACCCAAATGTTAGACAACCAGAAACATAATAGTGTTTGCTTGCCCTTATGGTGAAACTTTCTATTAAAAGGACAGTTTACTTTTTTATAAAATGTTTATTTTTTTAAAAGATAGATAATCCATTTATTACTCATTCCCCAGTTTTGTATAATCAATACAGTTATATTAATATACTTTTTACCTATGTCAATGCCTTGTAACTAATCCTCTGCAGACTGCCCCCTTATCTCAGTTCTTTTGACAACCAATCAGTGCTGTCTCATAAATAACTCCACGGGATTGAGCACAATGTTATCTATATGACACACATAAACTAGCACTGTCTAACTTGAAACACTGTCAAAATGCACTGAGATAAGAGGTGGCTTCAACAACTTAGAAATCAGTTTAAAACTACCTAGTTTTAGCGTTCAACAAGAATACCAAGAGAATAAAGCATGTTTGATGATAAAAGTAAATTAGTAAATTGTTTAAAATTGCATGCCCTATCTAAATCATGAAAATTTATTTTGACTAGACTGTCCATTTAACTGTAGTTCCCTCTTTAAACATTTAGTTTAAGTTGCCTTTTTATTTGCAATTTTTTTTTTAAACTACACACCATTGAATTAGTGCTGCCGCTCTTCTTGTTCAGTAGACATGCAGATAATGGCTGATGTGGTTTTGCCCTGGTCTAAAACTGGTCAGGAGGTAGGATACTTTGCTATACTATGGAAATGTGCAAGTTTGCCCTTTATGACTATCTTCACAGAGGTCTATATACTTTCCCAATTCTAGAAAGTTGTAGGACGTAAAAATAGAAGACATTTTGTAAAAATCTATATCTGATAAGGTCAAGTGTTCTTGGAGAAATCAGAATTTTTGTTTAGTTTTAAAATGTATCTATTATATTTTTTAGTTATATTAATTCCTAGCTAGTTTTGCAAAATGTTCAAGTGCAAAGTGACAGCAAAAATACATTTCATCTTATAATCTTCCATGATTCATTTTTAATTAACACAAAGGTATATAATCATTTAATTGTTAACTAAAGCTAAATGTGGGGCCACAAAGTATTTGAAATATTTCGGCCTAGATTAAAAGTGAAATTATCATTTTTTATGGCACAAAGGTTAATCAATAGTGCTCTCTTGTTAATGCTGGTATTACAAGTTAAAAACAAATTGCTTGAGAGCAAAATACGGTTAGTCAGAAATAAACATTGACTGGAACAGAACACAGTTCTAGAAACGGGAACTTCAGGAAGTTCTTGTTGGATACTAAACATGAATTGTATACTGCAGAAACTGGCACTTGTCCGGCTTGTTGTCTGAGACAGGATACCAGGCTGGCTCTGCGGCTGTGGCAGGGTAACAAGCAGGCTTTGTGGCTATGGCAGGATAACAGGCAGGCTCTGTGGCTATGGTAGGATACCAGTCAGGTTCTGTGGCTCTATGTCAGGGCAATGAATACAAATCTTAGCAGCCTTAAAGGGACAGTCAAAATATATTATCCCTTTATTACCCATTCACCAATTTTGCATTACAAACACTGTTATAGTAATATACTTTTACCACTATGAATACCTTGTATCTAAACTTCTGAAGACTGCCTCCTTATATCAGATCTTTTGACAGACTTGCATTTTAGCCAATCAGTGCTGGCTCTTAAATAACTCCACTGAAGTAAGCACAATGTTATCTTTATGCCACATATGTTATTAGCTATTCACAGCCAGACAGTGAGAAAATAAGTGGACTGCAGAGTCTGAGAAATCAGCCTATGAGCCTACCTAGGTTTAGCTTTAAACAAAAAATACCAAGAGAAAAAAAGCTAACTTGATGATAAAAGTAAATTAGAAAGTTGTTTTAAATTACATGCTGAATCATGCAATTTTGATTTGGACTTTACTGTCCCTTTAAGTAGTCCTGGCTGATTAGATAACTGTCAGGAACAGGCAGGTGTAACCAGAGAGCCCGTCTTAAAAAACAGCAGACTGAGGCAAAGTCCTCCAGTGACTCCAATTGTAATCTGGGCCTTAAAGTAGACATGGGAAAAAGTAGAAGCTGAGGACCAATCTGCAGCCTTCAAAATGTCTTGAAGCTGACTACCAGCCAAAAGGGCTTTAGAAGCCGCTGCTCCTCTTACCTAATGGGCTCCAAAGGACAAATCGATTCCCGCAGAGGACACAAGCCAACAAACCCATCTGGCAAGAGTAGGAGAAGAAACCGGTCTAAACGGAGGAACATACGAAATGAGAATTTGACCCAGTTGAGCTGTGCAAGAAGTAGTGGTTTTAGCCAAATAGGTTTTCAGGCAAAGAGCCACACAAAGATCAGGGTCATCAGGAAAATAGGGATAGAAGATGGCAGAAGAAGTGCTCTTAGTGCGGCGAGAGACCACAAAGAAAACACCCTATAGGGAAAAGGAAAGCCTTCAATGTCTAAAGCGTGAATATCAGAGATTCTCCAAACAGAGACTAAACATAATAACATGGCCAGTTTAGCGGACAGCTGTTTCAGAGAGAGCTCCTCATTTGGAGGACAGGAACGAAGAAAATTGAGGACATCAGAAACAAGGTGTGAATATCGAGAAGGAGGAGGGCATTTCAAACGAATGGCATTCATAATGCGGCATACCGAAGGGTGTTTGCCTACAGTAATACCTTCAATTGGTAGGTGACCTGCCGAAATGGCTGAGCGTACCCCATTAATGGAGCGATAAGCTTTCCCTTGAGAGAAAAGCTCTGTCAGGAATTAAATTCGGAGGAGCTGAAAAGGGATCAGCTTGCCTGCTATCGCACCAATAAAAACATGAAGACCAGGCTGCAGCGTAACACTTTCGAGTGCCCGGGGCCCAAGACTCTCGAAGGAGCAATTGAACGTCTCGAGAAAGACCCTCGGAGGACCAGGATCCCCTGAAATCTAACAGGCAAGAAGGGGAAGGTGACCCTGGAGGATAAGGGGATGAGGGTGTCTTTTCAGGTCTAGCAAAAGGTCTGGGTTCTGGGGAAGCAGGAGCGGAGGAGAAAGGGTCATCTCCAAAAAGAGAGGGAACCAGGGCTGCATCGGCCAAAAGGAAGTGATGATGGTCAGGCAACATCTGGTTTTCCAAACCATCCATAGTGATCTCAGAATGAGAGCAAAAGACGGGAAGGCATAAGCTCCCAATAGGGACCACGGTTGGAGGAAGGCATCTGTGACTTCGCTCCATAGATTTGGAAGCAACTGAAATATCAGGGAAGTTGATGGTTGGTACAGAAGGCGAACAGGTCTAAGCAAAAGGGACTAAAGAATTTCTGAATATATAGACTGGGCGAAGCAGTCGCCAATTGTTGGAATCTCTCCAAAAGCAAGAGAACCAGTCCGCCACCGTATTGGTAATACCAGGAATGTATTGTGAGTGAAGAGAGATGTTGTGGGAAACACAAAACCAAAAAAAGTGTGGAGGCCAGATCTGATAAGGCCTTAGATTTGGTGCCGCCCAGGAGGTTAATGTATTGCACAGCATAGATGTTGTCCATCCAAAGAAGGATGAAACAGTCTGTGAAATGTTTCGAAAAATATCGGATCGCAAAGGATCCTTCCAACAGCTCCAGACAGTTGATGTGGAGAGGTCCTTGAGAGGTTCAAGAGCCACCTGATGCCAGATCCCTGCAAGAAGCCCCCAGCCAAGGAGACTGGCATCCAAGGACATCACAAAATCCAGACCGGAGCCAAAAATAGCTTTGCCATTCCACGATTCCATGTGGAGATGCCTCCACAATATTTCTGCTCTCACTTCATCTGTCAGGAAAGCAATTGGTGGTAAGACCTGTATTCCCAAAATGACTAAATCTTCTGGCGTTGCAAAGTCTGGTAATGGAGAGGAGCAGGGAAGATCCCCTGAATTGACGAAGACTAATGATCAATGATCCTGGACAGTTGTTGAATAGATACCATGGGGGCAGATAAGGCCCCTTGAGTCTCTAATTAGATTCTGTCTATTTTGTCCTGGGGAAGGAGAAGAAGGCCCGGAGTGGAGTCTATGCAGAAGCCAGAAACTCCACTTGTTTGGAAGGTGAAAGGGACAATTTCTCTATGTTGATGACGAAGCCTAAACCTTGAAGAAGGGATACGGTGTCGTCTAGATGACGCAGGAGCATATCTCAATCCTCTGCCATTAGGAGGATGTCGTCGAGGTATATGATAAGGCGAATAATCTCTGCTTCTCAGGGATGCCACTATGGGTTTCATGAGCTTGGTAAAGCACCAAGGGGCGGAACTGAGGCCAAATGGGAGGCATGTAAATTGCCAGAGTTGATTCGCCCAGACGAATCTGAGAAATTTGCGGTGTGCTCGAAGAACCGGCACCGTAAGGTATGACTCAGTCAAGTCTAGATGGACCAACCAATCTCCAATTCGAAGGAGGTCTCTCAACATGTGAATGCCCTCCATCTTGAAGTGGCCATATTTCACAAAATAATTGAGATCCCGGACGGCATATGAATTCTAGATTGAAACCTCAAACTTATTGAGAGATCCAGGGATCTTGAGATATTAAATCCCAAATGGGGGAAAAATTAGAGAGTCTGCCCACAAAGGGGAAATGGGAAGAGGAAGGGGGGAAGGGTACTCACTTTGAGAGGTAACTGGTCCTGCCGGCAAGGCGGCTCTGGGAGGTCTTGATCTGGCTGCTCGGAACAGGGTGGGAAGAGGATTCTTGGATGGGAGGGGTACTGATGAAATTCAAGCACTTGCCATTGTTGTTGTTGATGTGCCAGAAACTGTTGACGATCCCTGAATCTGCGGCCCTGCCAAAAACCTGAGTAGGGTTGAAGACTTTTCTGAGGGAGGATTGAATCTTCTCAATTAAGGTGAAAGTGGAGACATAATGTCTCATAATTTGGAGAAAGGGGTCCCAAAAGAAAAGCCCATTGGCTGAAGAGCCCGCTTCTTCTACTGCCAGGACCGCCAAGCGGGGATTGATGCAAAAGAAGGCTGACCTCCTGCGCTCACTGTAAAGGCCAACATTTGCGTTGCTTAAAAGAACAAAAGGCTCTGAAGGCCCATTCTCGAACAGAGAAGGGATCTAAGAAGGAACTGGAGAGAAGGGCCTCATCAGCGAGGTGTAGGATCTGAGCCAGGGGGCCAGAGATGTCAAGTAATTTATCCTGCACCCCTCTGAGTGCCTTATCCATACCCTGCCTGGGGTCTTTGTCCTTTCTAGCGAGAAAAGTGGCTTATTTTGCATCAAATTCAGGTGTCACAGATTCCCTTCCAGGAAGGGAAGGTCTGCGGCATTCAGTCCTGAGTTTGTTGCGATCTTCGCGATCTAGGGATTTGCAAAGTCATCTTTGTAGGAATCGGGAGAGATGAGAACCCAGAGACCAATCAGAGGATCTAGGATGCTTTATATGCTTGGGACTTAAGATCGGATTTCCCGCGGGGTCCACCAAATCGTCTTCTGGCTCTTTATAGCTCGCCGAAGGAAAAGACGTGTTGGGATGGGAAACCGAGGAATCTAAATCCTGATCAGATTGGTTCTCTGCTTCCCATGCCAAGTCGTCCATATAAAAATAATTTAATTAAAAATTGTCAGAGTCTGAGCTCTGATGCCCCTCTTGTAAACCCTGGGGGTAGAGGGTTCTTTTACCCCGTTTCACCTCTGGGGAGGAGGATCTATCACCCCTATGTGAAACGCCCGGGAGAGGGGCATGAGGTCTACAGGCTGGAGCTTTGCCTTTATGAGGAGCTTGACGAGACTGAGCATTCCAATGCCTCTTGTGGGATCTCGGTGGCTCTGACTCTGACTCTGAAGAATCAGACAAAGGGAGGGTTACTCTAGGTTATGAATGGGTGGGATTAGGGTCAACCTCCAATTGGGGAAGGGGAGAGTTATGTTTAAAGGCAGCTGCAATAGCAGAGTTAATGTAATCCAATAAGTCTTTGGATGAAGACAGGTTAACCTCTATAGGATGAGAGGCACTTAGGGGCAGCTTGAGGCTGTTCTTCAGACTGCATATTGTAATCTGTAGTCAGAAGAAAAAAGCAATTTTAAAATATTTAAAAGTGGAATAACATACTGAATAGCAAAATATCCCTAGGATACACAGTTCACTGTCAAAGGGATATGACAAAAAAAGGATTAAATAAAATAATAAAGTGAAAAGAAAAATATATTCCACTAATCATTATAAGATAGTGGGCAAAAAAGAAAAAAGTAATTATTAGCACAATGTTTCACTATATATGTGCAATGATAGAAAAACAGAGAAGGGCCTCTTAAACTGTTCCACAAGGGAATAATAATAAGGTATAGAAATCAAAATTATATCCTTTTGTTTATACAAGCTCTATATAAACTGACTCCCAATGAGTTAAAAGTTTAACAGATTATTAACCTTAATATTTCCATGTGAATCTCACCTTATAATATTTTTTTTTTAGAGGAAGACTTTACCCCTGTAATAAACATAAGGTTACATTCAAACATCAATTCCGCCACACTGCCCTCCAGAGCCGTGTCAAGGAGCAGCTTGCGCGACCGACCGGCAAAAGGAACTGGTCAGGGGAGCATTCGCTTAGGCCTCAACACAGCGCCAGAGTAAGAAGAGGCACTGCATGGCGATCAGAGGTGGAAGGGGACGGGCCTTCCTGTGATACCGTGATAGCTTGAAGAGAAGGAGAAAGCGATCAGCGGTAAGGGAAGTGCCCAGAACCACGGAGAAGCTGCCACTACCACCAATGATTTAAGATAACAACAGTTATGGCAATATATACACAAAGTACAAAATGTATATAAACGATGTAGGAAATAAAAATTAAAAGGAATATAAAGGATCAGACCTGAGAAGTCAAGTTGCTAAGCGATAACTCTAATAATTATGGCTGACAAATATTCTACTAGAGGAGTATAAACTTAGGTGAAATTATAATTAAATCCAAAATAAACTTTTCAGATCTAATACAATAAAACATTAGAAAAGGAGAGGAGATATATGTCACCTGCTGTCTGGAAGCTGCAAAGAACAGAGGAAGTTCCTGTGTTGTTTGGGACTCTTATTCATTGTCTAAGTGCTGATTGGTGCAGTACTGTTACAAATTTATGCAAATTTTTCTGTTCAGTTTCTTTGCTGCTGTTTGGAATTCATTTAAAGGGACAGTCAAGTC
>CAJPDP010427551.1:0-10214 GCA_905336975.1 Bombina variegata variegata
TACAATAGGGTTGATTGACACCCTCTGCTAGTGGCCGATTGGCCGCGAATCTGCAGGGGGCGGCATTGCACCAGCAGTTCACAAGAACTGCTGGTGCAATGATAAATGCAGAGAGCGCATGCTATCGGCATTTATCAATGTGCAGCGGACATGATCCCCAATATCGGATCGTGTCCGCTCGCACAATGATAATTCGGCCCCTAATTGTTTAGATTTGCTATCTATCATAGACTATCATATTATCGATAATTTCATCCACACTTGCTGACCCTCTAGGTTATTGTATAGTACTGTTTTATCCCTTCTTCTCTTTTGCATTGTTTTCCCTTCTTCTTACTTCTTAGTGAGGTTAAGTTTTGTGGGTTATACCCTCTGAGATTATAGCAGCTGTATAAGATCTTGACCGTTTGCATTGAAAGTAGTGAGTGTTGCAGCGCTAACTTTTTGTGCAGCTTGTCCTCTTTCCCCTAGGGGGTTGAAGGCATTATATTCCCTGTTTGAGATATATATATATATGTGTGTGAATAAGGAAAAGACTAAGTCCCATAGTTGTAGTCAATGTAATCCAACAATGTATTAGAGCCATACAGGTGAAAGGTGTGCTCCCTAGAATGTATAGATATATATTGTACCAAAATTTATGAATAAATTGAACAAATTCTGCTATGTGCAGAACATTTGAATGTGAAATATTTATATTGTCATCTCGGGTTAGTGCACTTGAGATTATTCAATCAGGTTTGCACGCAAGTTGGGTGCTAGGCTTTTTCCCACTTTTTTTTTGCTCCATTGACTTCTATGGGGGAATAGGTTATTGCGGGTGCGATATTGTAAGTTCAGCTTTTTTGCGCACGTTGGGTTAGCACGAGAGCGATAACTTTTTACTTTCAACGCGTAACACGAGCACAATCCAACAGCACAAAAAGTTTACTTCTAGTGCAATTAGCGCTATAGCAAAAGCGCTAAATAGTGCTCCACTCTTAGTCTGGCCCTTAGGGTGGAGAATGTCGTGCAATTTGCTGCAATACTATATTGTGTGATTTGATTAACTTTAAACATAAAGAGACATTGTATTCAATATTGCCTTTCTTTGTTTCATCTAAGAGATGGCATTTAAAATATATTACAATTATATATATATATATATAAATAAATAAAACCTTCCACAAAACCTAGCAGTAGCACTTGCTGGTTTTTAACAAACTGCCATTTATTAGAACAAAAGAAGGTTTGATAATAATTTGCATTTTATTTATTTCCCCCCCCCCCTCTCTCTCCACCAATAGAGTACTGGGAGTTGCCCTTATGAGCCAGTAAGCATGATCTGAAAGTAAAACAATAATACTGCTATATTAGTTTTTGCTTGCCATTTCTTCAGATCAAAATAAAAAAAAAATATTTTCAAGATGTTTAAAGTCTGCTCTTCTGCTCTTCTTGAGTACAATGTCCCTTTAAGTGTGGTATTGCCATTCTTTACAGCTACAAAATTGTGGCAAATTATATTTTTTATATTTTTGGTTAGTGTTTGTTTTAGTCATGAGAATTGAAGCAAACTGCATTTTAATGTGTATTATTCAATTCCTAGTTTGTGTAAAAGACCTCAATCAGATAAAAAAAAAAAACTCTTGCAATTGGATGACAAAAAACACAGAGTTAAGATGTCCTAATATTTAAGGATACTACTGCATGCAACAGTCAGCTGTCATTGTAGGCTGTTAAAGGGGCATGAACAATTAAAGTTTCATGATTCAAATACAGTGTAGAATAGAAAAAGCAAAAAAAAAAAAAGGTCCTTTGTTGAAATGTAACGTCTTTCCGCGCACGTACCTCAAATTCAATATCATTGTTACAAACACTGTTACCATATAGTGCTCTAGACACATGGTCTTGGAATGTATTACTATAATGTTATGCTGTAAAATCTTGGAGCAACCTTACCAATGACACTAGCACAAACACAGACCAGTACCTGATTGTAAAAATTAATAACTCACCCCATTTGCTGTATTCATATCATTTTAATGATTTAAAAATATTATATGTGTAATAATACTTTAGAAAAAGTTATCAAATCAATTATTTACAAAAATATTAAACTGTATAAAAATCCTTGATATGGTTTTCTAAAGCATTGGAATACATCATATGGGTTTATAGCTTATAAAACAAGGTAACTTGTTCTCATTGCTATAAGAAAGCTTTGGTGGTTGTACTGCACATTGTGAATCACTAAAACAAAGGCTACAGATACAAATAAAACCTGGCATATTTGTCTCATATGGAAAACATATCCGATGTAAAACACAAGCACAATAAAAGAAAAACAATAATCGATGAAGGGATGATAATTAACTGGGTGGTTGCCTGAGAGATGCTTAGACATGAGGTTGTAGTTTGATGTAAGGAAGATAGTTTGGCATCTCTATTAATAGGGAAGAGAGTAGCATGTGAATGCGCTGATTGATAAATATGTTATTGTTATTATATAGGACAGAAATAAACTTGCATTTCTAGGACTAAAACATCATAATAGTTTAAGATATATCATCTTTGATATAAAAAAGACTACTGTATTCCTATCAATGTAACCTACCATATTAGGTGATTCCACCTAAAGTCAGTTACTTCAGAGTCAATATGACCCCATCAGATAAAATTACCAGGCCTAGTTAGCCAATTGGGGCTCATAGATAAAGACATTGAGATATCTAGAGGAAGATTATGTCAGGAGTGTTCATAAATAAAACAAGGGGTGGATATTAGAAATAATAATAGAAATCGGTATATTACAGAAGACGCAACATGTAAGAACAAAAAGGTCAAACTCAAAGATAACAGCTGATGTTCATTATGTTAAAAACAACATTTTTTAAAGCTTGATGTAAAGTACAGCGTGAGCAGAGATGGTGTTTGATGAGGAATGACCTAGTCAAGAAAATGATCTGCATGTTCATGAGACTTTCACTTGTGTCCTTCAGCAAAGCCATCTGTGAAAAGCCATAATATTCTTTAGCTTGTCTACCCCCATACACATGACCTCTAAAGAGCAAATGAAGTACACAGCAGAGCAACAGCTACTAGAGATGTGCAAACCCTTTTTTGTCATACTGCATATGAGCTGCTAATCATTTCCAGAGCAAAAGGAAAGTCCAACATAAGGACAATATCATTCTACATGGTACAGGTTAAAGGGAGAGGAAACCTCACATTTTTCTTTTGTGATTCAGAGTATACAATTTTTAAAAAGTTTTCAATTGATATCTATTTTCAAATGTGCTTTGCTCTCCTTCTATTCTTTGTTGAAGAGATACTTAGGTAGCGTGCACATGCCTTGACACAAGCACTACATGACATGAAATAGTGGTGCCGTCTAGTGCTATTGCAAATGTATAACAGTCTTGCAGAAATGCTGTCATATAGTGCTGCAGACACGTGCACACCCCCGAGCTTACCTCCTTGTTTTACAACAAAGGATATCAAGAACAAAGAAAATTTTATAGCAGTAGTAAATAGAAAAATAGTTTAAAATGACATGCTCTATCTGAATCATCAGAAAAATATTGTGTTTCATGTTCCTTTAAACAAATATGATTGCTTTGTGGTTAACAAATAATTCTTGTGGTTAGAATTGCTTAGTGATTGGCACATGCCTACAAAAACACACACACATGCCAATTCTTCAACACACAAAGACAAATGTGCAAGTGACGCTCAGTGCAATGACACCAAACTTGAAGCATGCTGAGATAGGACGCCAGTAGTTACCCTGTGGATATTAAACTTATTAGCTTTTGTAGCAAAAAAGCTAATAATCCCACAGATGGTAAATGGATGCCTGGCCAGACCTGTCTCCTTACCTTTGACATGTAAGATCGTATGGTGTCGGAAAGGGGAGTTGGGACGGGAGTCGCTGAGGGTGGAGCTGAAACTGCTAGTGCGCATATAAGACAAACGTTGCATACCAGAACACAACAGCTCTGGGAGGTACAAGAAGGAAGGAAAATAAAAAAGCAGAACAAGGACAACAGAGCAAAAAAAGAGGGAAAAGGAACAGAAAATAATATAACATAAGAGACAGATTAAGGAACTATAGAGGGTTCTAAATTATAACAAAAATTAAATGACAATTAGAAACGATAAAATAGCCAGAAAAGAAAATATATATCCAAAGGAAAACTGAGATAAAGTAGCAGCCCCCCCAAGAGTGAGCTATGACAAAGTGCAATAAACTGACTGTTGTCATTGAAATATAGAGGAAAAAGCAGCAAACATAATGACACACACAGTATGCATTAGGTTAATGAACATTTTAATAGGGGGTTATTTAAAACCACAGCTGTAGATGTAATTGTATATCAAATTGAATAAGTTAAAAGCACAAATCAATAATTATTTTTAGTAAATTAATGTAAAATATTATTTGCCACAGAATAAGGGTTATAGAGCACCCTGGTCTATGAGTAACCCATGGGAAGTAATAGCAACATGAGATATGCCTTTCATATCCCAATAATTATGGGGCCGATGAATAAAAGTTTGCCGCTAAAAACATAAGAAACCACATTTAGCTCCCAGGGACAGAGTTGGCGTAATTATCAAAGAAAATAGGCTGTCCTTGCGAGTGGCAAGATGTTTCCCATAGAAATAATGAGAGCTATATGCAAACGTTTGCAAAGGAGGTCAAAGTACACATCAGAACCCAACGTCAGTTTAAACATGTAATTGTTTCGCCTAATACAAATCAATATATGCTGTTTTCAGTGCAATGTACTTTAAAATCAATGGTATTTTCATACACATAGGTTTTACTTTCAGAGTAATTAGTGTTTTGAGTATTTTGATAATAGATCGCCACCTTTTCATTTTAATTTGCAAGAAAAAACAGTGAGATCTGCAGGGCAGAAATGTTTAGATAATTACACTGGGATTTGAGAGACAATTTCATGTACGCACATGGAACAAACATGGTCAGCACATTTTGCAATAAAAAAATTATTACGCTTTGTATTTTGAACTTATAAAGTCTGAATTTCAATCTATGTTTTTGCACATTCAGTGTACTTAAATTATAATTTACGCAGCCCGCTGTGCATATTTAACATAATATGTTCCTGTTTAATTTACATACAAATTTTACATTTTTGATAAAATACGTTTTTTGGTGAACAATTTTGTTACATTTTTTCCCTGTGTATTTTTGTGTGAATGGTTCAATTATTTGTTTTGTATGAGTTTTAAATTACGATTATCATTGTGCACTTTTGTAATGTACAGTATGTATCTCCTCCCCATACGAATATGCAGCATACGCCCCTTAGTCAGACACCCTGTTGTCATGGTAAATAGCGGCTTTTTAGGGAATTCCTCCAGGGTACATTCTTAAAGTTAGCGCTGCGGAATCTGTTGGCGCTCTACAAATAACCGATAATAAAAGAATCTCACCAGCCCAGAGACCTTTAGATCACCGGACTCATGGTATTGTTTACTGGTGCAAAATGTGAGGTAGAATGTATTACAAGAAGGAAACTGCCATTAACTTCAAACATCTGCTGTAATGAAATATTACTCATCTCATTAAGTGAAAATACATATTTCTAACATTTATCAACCAAGGTATATAGAGGAAAATCTAACATATCTACACCATTATTTTGTAAATGATAGGAGACTGTGAACACAACTCAAATAGAGAAACCCCTTTAAAGGTTTATGCATAATGGCAATATGAAATTATAATTTGTCTATGTTCTTAATAGACCTATTTTGTATATTTTCTTAATGAAATGTTTAAGCCAGTGTAGTATGCAGAGTCTTTAAACAGAAACAATTGCACACATTTAAAGGGATAGAATGGTAAAAAATATATATGTAAATGGGTGCATTTCAATTTTAAATAGAAGCATTTTTGCAATATACTTCCATTCGAAAAAACGCTTCTAGTAAAAGTCATTACTGTTTTTCAGTGACATATGCACATATCCTATGCGTGCCTGTGCACCAGTTTTGTAAAAACCACACTTTCTCAGTCAGCTGTGGCTTGTATGACACAAATTAAGTCTTCATAAACGCAATACACACCACCGCCAACTCTCTGAACAAACATTGGTTATCAGATTACATTATATGTGGATGTTCTCATTAGAATTTATTTGCCATTCTGACACATGCACCATTAAAAGATACTGCATTGACTCTAGATTTAGTATTTGGGTTATGTGAATTTGGTGGCACCAGTAGACTATCCCATGAGACATTGCAATCAGTTGTGTTAACTTATTTCTCAGAAAGTGAGGAAGAAAAGAAGACAAAATATCTCTGATTTCTTAACTTCTAATACAATTTTTTTTAATTATTTGTAAATGTAATTACCCATTTAACTACTGAGCATATTGCCTGAAATACAATTTCTAAGGTCTGGAACTATGATTGAAGGCAACTAAAGCATTCCACTAAATATTGTATAATTTATTCAGCGCTGCCTCTTATTGTTACTTGTCTTGTTTTGGTTAAACAATAATAAAACTCAGTAAATTATTAGGAGCATTGTATTGCACTATAGCTTGCATAGACAATAGCTTTGAAACAGTAATGCACTGCCATTACTGAACTAAATATGACCAGTGCCTGGTGACAACACAAATATGCCAACCCTGATTGGTTTACAAGCCATGTTCAGCATTTGACCAGCACTGTATTTCTGCTTTTAAACTACTTGACCAATTTGTTTAACCTCTTAGTGATGATTCTGCACAATCAATTTTACAATAATGAAATACTATAACACATTATCAGCAGTTTATATTGCTGTATATGTCTCTAAAAGGCCACACCATTACATCTCAGACACTTTGTAGGTATGTATAATGTTTGTCTTTATGAACCATTTATGTAAATTTTCTGGGGTTTTTACATGTGCCTAATGGATGCTCTGATTACAATGAGTACTGTTGTTATTGGACTAGTGAGGCAATACCTCGACCATGTGTGATAGCATTCTGTTTCCACTAAAGATCATTTCACTTAAAACTTTGCACTGACAGCAAAGACTGAGTATCTATGTATATATTAGTGTCAAATGTCTTGTTCGTCTCGATGGATCCAATAAAAAAAAAATGGGCGACAGAACTGGCCAGACTTGGCATTATATTTTGTCAGCTGAATATGGTGGGCTAGATAAAGAATACATGTCGGATATATTAAGTAACACATTCTTAAAGTATTCTCAAACTGGAAAATCATACATATGAAACAGGGCTTTGGAAATCAAGGTTTGATTTATAGTCATGTTAGTGTTGGGTCCTGCCATCTTATGTGACCTGGAAGATACATACAGTTTTATCTAACATCTCACACTCCATCTGGGATTCAGAGTCTATCACTGTATCATTAGTCATGGGAGCACTCGGAGGTGAGCAGTTCTTACTTTGAGTCCAAATATCCCAGAACAGTGAAAAGCTGAGTTAATTTAACTCCATCATTTATCTCCATTTTTAACTGTTTGCCAAATCAACCCTTTTCCACATCACTTTAGAGGAACACTTATTACAAAAGAGTAAAAAAACACATCCAGCAGTAAAATAAATAAATATTTAGTTTACTGAACAGTATTGTAACAAATCTATTGTAACAGTTTAAGACAGGCAATGTTAACATTCTTTTTCATACGTTTGTAATTGAAACAAAGTTTCAGAATGAATAGGGAAATATGCTACAATATGAAAATGCTTTATTGTGGGCACTATTTATTGTGTGTTATCTGCTTAAAGTAGTTAAACACATAGTTAAAATCAGCTCTAGACTGAAAAATCCTGTAGATGCTAAGCCAATCAGATATCTCACAACATTTCCTGAATGCTATATAGTGCCAGGGAGGTGAGGGGAACTTATAGGCAGCGGATGGTGGAGCTATAAATAAAGATACAGGACCATGGTCATCGTTGGAGTGAGGGCATGTTGTAGGTATATATATATATATATATATATATATATATATATATATATATAGCGCCGCCAATCAATGACCCAAGTCTTCCATAGGAATAGAAGTGCATTACCATGATTTCAACTCCTTAATTAAGCAATAATGCGATAAGGGAATGATCTAAAACAATAGAGCACTGCTTCTGATTTATTTCTCTATAACAATTAAAATCATGTTGTGCTAAAAATAGAGGACATCTTTATGTAAAGCATCATACAGGAAGAAAATTGCCTGGAAACATGATCTGTAGGTGATAAAACTTTAATGTCATCACCATACTCTATTACTTATGATGCTATAGATATTACTGCATTGAAAATGCTGAGCACCATATTTATCTACAAAACCACCATAGATTTAACAAAGAATATTGTAAAAACGAAATGTTGGTAAACTTCTGTTTTAATAGACTTTTGTGTTAAAGGGACATAGATGTCACTGTTGTAAGAAAATGGTATTAAATGCCTTTTCAATAATGTTTATTTGTCCTATAAGTGTTAAACCTGCTTTCTCTCCCCCCCCCCCTCTAAACCAGTAGTCTGGCACCAGGTAGGATGCTGGTACAGGTGTAAGTCTGTTGTCATGGATGAGGAAATGTGCTTCAGGCTGCAGAGAATATAACCTTACTATCCAACAATGCGTATAGACTGTCCCTCTCTCTCTCTCTATGAGCTTTGTGATTAAGGACTCCACTAAGGGATATTAAGATAACTGTATTCTGTGAATGTGTTGGCTATTAATGCAGGTTCTGGTAGCAAAAGGTATTACTTTTAACAGTGACTTGTGTCCCTTTAATTGTTTATCCATTATTTTTATCTTCTGGGTTTGCCCATGCCTTACCAGGTCTGTGGAAATGCTGTGGAGAACGAGACATGGTTGGTGTGTAGTTATGGCGACTGTACACTGGAGAGTTGATAGAACCTTGACTAGTTGACCTTTGGATTATTCTCTCTCTTCCATCCTGATAACCCTGTGAAACAGAGAATTACACGTGGCAGAGACCATCATTTTCTTTACAGAAAAAGTGTCAATCATTTCTATTATGTCCCACATTCAAAACATTTCTGTTCTGTTGACATTCACTTTGTATAATATGATATAGTTTAAATAATAAACAAAATCCTCAAAAATGAGATTCCCCCACATTGTTTAATAAGCACACATACAAATATATGCGACTAGCACAAAAAGTGAATAGATTCTGCATTCACAATATTTGAAAATCAGTAACATAAATGTTTCTGTAAGATTGAAAATTATTATGTTACCTAGCAGAAAGGAAAAATAAAAATCTTAATTTATAAAAAAATAAATAAACATGGATTGTGAACAGATAACAGAACAAAACAACAACAACAAATCCCAAGATCATCTGTAACATATTCTCAGGTGCTTCAGGTTCCTACATCCTCACGCTTGGTAGTTATCCTATATAAAGGTTCAAGGAGAACTCTTAAAGCAAATGCTATTTTAAAGGCTTGTTCCAAACTGTCCNNGTCCCCCCCCCCCCCCCCAAGCTCACTGTATTACAGTGCCGTGAAATGTTTTAAAACATATTTTATTTGGAATAATCCCTGTTATCAAGTAGTTCCTTTGGCTAAGGAAGTTTGCCCGGGAATGAGGTGGCAGATATAAACATTGAAGCATGGAATAATTGTGCCATTTCCTGGAGTCAGATACCAGGTTCTTGAGCTGAGATACATGACACCAACAGCCATTGGTCAGAGGAACCCCAGCTCTATATAATTTGATGGCAACTAATTGATGGTTCTTTTGCAATTCAGAGTTTTGTGAAATATATGAATGGAAACCATTTTGGCTGCCTGATACATCAATCATTTTGGATGTATCAGCTCCAAGATTCTGTGAGATCTGCCCAAGACATCTACTGCTTCTACCTAGATTCACAGATTTCCATTAGAGTGTAATATATTCTATGGAATCCAAATTTAGTTGTGGACTACATTTTCAGGCACTGAAGAATCACCAGTAACTGTAAGTTATACAAGGAGACTTTTGTAATAGGCTTTTGTTTGTCATTAGGTTGGACTGGTCATAAAAGTAAGTTTTTAACCTGTGATGAATTTTATGTTTGGAGAGTGTGAATGAGCATGAAAATGACCAGCACTGCGGAATCTGTTGGCGCTCTACAAATAACCGATAATAATAATAATAATAATAATAATGACTTTCATATAGTAGGTTGGAAAAGAGATTAAACTTCTTGCGCTAT
>CAJPDP010427660.1:0-10121 GCA_905336975.1 Bombina variegata variegata
ATATATATGCACACACACACATGGGGGTATTTGTTCATATATAGACATATAGATTATTTAAAATGATAATAAAAACTAAATACATTTGTTTCTCCAGCACCAAAATCTTTT
Source organism: Bombina variegata variegata (assembly GCA_905336975.1). NCBI lineage: Eukaryota > Metazoa > Chordata > Amphibia > Anura > Bombinatoridae > Bombina > Bombina variegata. The sequence goes on from CAJPDP010427660.1 coordinate 112, forward strand.
GATTAAACAGGGATTGAAAAACTCCCTTTAAAGAAAACCATATGCATATTTCAAAGACAGAAAATAATTTATTTGGACTGTAATGAACAAAAAATATGCCTTGTTTCTTAATGTCAACTTCAACAGTTTAATACTTCTGGAAGGTGACTAATGTTTTACAGTAGGTTTGGAAGCTTTCCAAAATAAATCAATTGTATTTTCACTGTATTTTATTGTTCACAGCTCCATGAGAGTAAGTAGTGTTATTCTTAAAACTCATAGAAATATTTTTACGTAACAAAATGTATATTGATTGTAAAACAAACTACTGTCTTTTATGGCACAGAAACAAATTCTGATAGGGTACAAATAATTATAATAATAGTAATAATAACAGCAGCACACTATACTTGCAGTATATACAGTATCTATGTACCACCAATGTACAATGCCTGTACCCGAACAACACATATTTGAAATCATTTAAAGGGACATCCAAAAAAATGTAATTTAGTGTTGAGTTTAACAAAAAATTGCATATTGGTGCACAACCAACATCTGTGTATCAGTTCCTTACTAGCTGATAAAGACAACTGCCACATGTCTATTGGTGGACTGGATCATGATAGAAAAATAATAATTTTATTCATAACAGGAACAAAAACCCCTATCCCCTATTCTAAAATTGACTTAGTATGCAATTGATAAACAAAAACAAGTTTCCTTGCCACAGTTTATTTGTGTCTGAAACTGGGTAATTCAGATGCAAAATACTTCTATTGACAGCAACAGCTGTATAGTTGTGAAAGTCACAGAAATACAAGGGTGCACCTAGTACAGGTCTGATAGAACTTAGTAGTGATATAGAAAAAAAAATGTGGCGCACTTGTATTTCTTTGGACTTTCAGATTGCTCACATAGGACGTGGGCCATGATCTCAGCACAAATTGCTGTTTGGGTAAAACTAGAGAAATATTTGTTCTTATCATCAATTGGGGGTTATGTTCACTGTTAAGGACTTATGCGGTGATGAACGGATCTAGTATTGGACTTTTATATACACCTTGCATGTTGTTGCTATTTTGTTATATGTATTTATTTATAAAATATTTTACCAGGAAGGATACATTGAGATTTCTCTCATTTTCAAGTATGTCCTGGGTTAAATCTTTTATACAAGGTACTTTCCTGCCCATTGTTATTTATTTTCATTATTTCTGTTAAATGCACCCCTTTCATTTGTATTACTTTATAATTGAATTAAAAAACAAAATAGAATGGACAAATCCTGAAGTTTTATTAACAAGAACTGTCCTATATTCTACTGGTTACACTAACTGGCATTTTCAGTAAGAGTATAATTGACCTTTAAATACATCAGAATTGCATAATCAGCATATGCATAATAAAATACAAGGCAATTATATGTTCTATTCGAATTATGAAAGTTATATCTTGTCCAAAAGAAACCAAAGCTCTTCTCCAAAAAAAATTGTGATTTATTAGGCAGTAAGTTAGCAAACAATTGTCATACAATGGTGACACAAAGCTGATCAGTTGCAAAAACATCACTGCCTTGCAAATCCAGAAGAGCTGGTATCTGTGAGGGTTAAACATACTACAGTAAAGAATGGGGAGCAAAGCATAGTGCCCCCAATAGCTGAAATTTTGTCTAATTATCTGCATCTTTAAAAAAATAAAAAATCTAAATCATTACATATCAAAGGACCTTAACATCGCTTTGAACAAGGTAACAGTATTTTTATCTTCTGTCCTAATATGTACCATTACTGCCCTCCTTAAAAGGACCCAAATATATATTTTGTTGGTCTTTCATTATACTTATGATTATGTCCTCATGAAAACAGACTACACCATTTAAACTGCTAAACAATGGCTCATATAAACTTTATTGGTTTACAAGTATATATATATTTTAAATTTTATAATATCTTTATTGAGAAATATAACGTAAAATGAATGACATCAAAGTAATATGACAAAGACGACATGACATACCTAGTATATGACAAAGACGACATGACATACCTAGTACAGAAATATTCATATGTTAAATTAACATTCTCAGTACACTTTTTGAAAATCAAGTATAAGATTAGAGCAAAGTAAATTAACAATAGAAAGAGAACAAAACAAGGGTGTAAGCATCATGTTCTCGCTTCTGATAAGCAACCTTATAATGGACCTAAATAAATTACCACTGTATTGTGTATGTAAGTGAAGAATCATTTAAACAATGTTATTTCTCATTGCTATAAAGATCTAAAACTTAACAGTGTTGCAAATGTTATACTTGCAACCATACAAAATTTTTAAATATGATTGTTTAGGAGTATACATCTCTATATAAGAAAAAAGAGAAAAGAAGGAGGAATACAAAAATATAAGAGATCATAAATGATTCCCTATCAGCATGGAAAAAAAACAAAAACATAACACTAGGAAAAAAGGGGGAGTGGGGGAAAAAGTAAAAGGATGAGGAAAATAATTCCACAAAGTCCATCTCTCTTCACGATTCTCCCCCACTGCATCATTCACACAGATATACCCAAGGGAAAGTAGATGCTACTGGGTTTCAAATTGGGAAGAATGAACCACTTACACAAATAGATATTTCTTACCACAAGGCCCAAATGGGTGGGTATCTAATGTACCTTGTGTAGAGTGGAAAAATTCTTCCATTTTCCTAATATTGTCAATAATGTCTAAAACGTGTGACCAGAAAGGTGGTTTCTCCTTCAGCCAGGCTCTCGCTAAAGTCAATTTATATTCCATAATAATAATAATAATAATGTTCAAAACATTTTTAGCATACTTGCAGAGTTTTGTCCCACAATGATTAAATTGAAGGGCATTTACTAGGGAATATTTTAAGTAAAATCTGTGGAGCCATGTATCACCTTACTAACAATTTATAATATAACTTGTATAAAGTACAACAGTGTATGGCTTTTTTAGTGAGAAAAATTGCCTTATGCCAGACTGTACATAAAGTGGTAATTGATCTCTCTCCCACTGGTTGATATAGCGCAACTTCACTAATTTAGGGCAATTCAGCAGAAGGACATAAGGTGTTGTAATTGGACTTCCAGCTGAATTCCAATGGAGAGGATAGCCGTAGTTGTTTAGAAGGAAAACACCATGATCTTAAGATGGAGTAAATTGGTCTCAATTCAAAGTGTTTTTTTTTTTTTTTTTAAAAGGACTTGTTTATTAATATATCAGAATAAGGAATTATGCAATTTGCATTATAAAGATTGCCAATTATCGAAATCTCCAATTGATTTCCAACCTGCAGATGTGTGTCTGAGACTCCCGAAAGGATTCCCCTAATAGAATGGAGAGGAGAAGGATGCTGGGCTATTAGTCTCATGCCGATGAGACCTCAAACCTTTAAGACATTCTTGCATATTCTTGCACAATTAAATTACTAAAACAAGTTGCTGCTTCGCAGTATATAGGTAACCATAAAAGGTCTGCCAGTAACATATAGGCTGGAAGAGATGCTTGTTCCAACTTCCTCCATCTAGTAAATTGTAATTGGGCTCCCCACACTGAAATATGTGTCAATAGTGCTGCCCCATAATAGCTCCTAATATAAAACAATCCAAGACCGCCCTTCCTTAAAGGTTTTTGTAAGATTTTAGAAGCTTTGCGAATCCCATATATATTGGTTAATTAATGACTGCAGAGGTCCAATAATGGTAGCAGGGATCCATAAGGCGAAACATAGAAAGAGATAAGTAATCTTTGGAAGAAATGTCATCTTAATCGTTGCTATTTGCCTATCCAGGAGATTTCATAATATGACCACGATGAAAGCAGATTTTTAATGTGTTCTGTCAATGGATGAAAGTTAAAGTTTATGGTTCTTTTTAGGTCACAGGATAAGTAAACTCTGAGATGCCATAGTCCTTGATCAGACCATTTCAAAGTGTATATTGAACTAAGAGATTGGTATTCAGGAGGTAGGCAAGTTTTAAATCTTTAATCGCCTTAAAGGGACAGTACACTGTAAAATAGTTTTTATATTAATGTATTTTCAATGACTTGGTATACCAGCTGCAGAGTATAAAATGAATGAGAAATTGCATTTTTAGGTTTATTTGTTTATATGAAGTAGCTGGTTTTGTGCTTTTAAACCACAGCCTATAAAAATGGGTTGAGCTTCAGGTAATATCAGATCTCATTATGTTATCACTTTGTGTACACACACAGTTGCTTCCTTATCTTACATTTGTCTGGAAAACTAAAGCTCAATACATAGAGAGAACAATGGAAAATGATCATTTTATTACTAAATTACCCTGCACCCCTCTGGGAGTGTCATTTCTTCTGCTGGCTGTGTTTACTTAGGTTAGCTCCAGTATCAAAACTTTCAGTATAGGTTGGGATACCACAAGCTAAATCAGCTAATTAAAAGGCCAAAATAGGGGTAAAGGAGCTACTTGTAAACAATTTAGTACACTCCAGCAGGTAAAATTGATCATTGGGAACAATTTAAATGGGAGAATTTTTTGGGGTGAACTGTCACTTCAGACAAGGTAATTGTTTCAGATAATGAATTTGCTATCTCATTAGCGATAAGGTCAAGGATTGTAGAATATTTCTATCCTCATCTATAGCAGCTACATCACAATCCATTTTAGCATCTAAATTATATAAAAAAGAAGAATACTCAGCAAAAGCTGCACCGATATTGTGGGGTTTTTAACTCCATCTTTTCGAAGATATGAGATCCTGTTGGCTTCCACTCTTTGACACAGTTTATTAGTTAATAATTTATTAACTCTGTTTCCCTTATGATAGAAGCATTTCTTTATTCTTGCACTTTTTGAGTTTCCAAACTAGTAATCTTATCTTTTATCGTCTTATAATTACAAAGAAAGGAAGGGTCAGGCGAGGAAGATATTTGTGATTTCAACACAGACAAGTTACAGTATAGATATGCTGACATCTCTCCCTCTCTCTTTTTATGATAAGATGCTTGATTAATGAATTATTCTCTCAAATGCGCATTTAGGGAGGTCCAAAGCACGTCTATCTCAACAGAGCCATTATCATTAGCCAACAGAAAGTCTCCAATTTCATGAGACACTTCTGGTACAAAATAGTCAGCCAACAGTGATTCTCGCATTCAAGTAGAAATAAAGAGGAGAATGTAGCACAGCTTAAAAAGGTAAATACATTATACAAGGATCAATGGAGAGAGAAAAAAATGTAATATAATAAAAACAGATGGAAACTGTAGTAGGAATTAACTTTTTACTATCTTTCTTATCAACCACAAGCTATAATATTACAGATTGCCCATTCCCAGTTGGAAGGCATCTGCTTCTCATACTAAAAGTTTCTAATGGCCAGATTTGCCTAGAATCTTAGGAATGTAACAAAGATAAATCAAATTTATTAGCAGCAAGAAAACTGCTTTACACTGACAAGGCTCAAAATCTTTAAAAGAGGCAGAATAATGAGAACACTGCAATTATGATTCAGAAGAATAAGACATTAATTAGTTTAGCTATTATGATAATTAGTTACTTTCTTTTTTTTGGAGGCAGTTGTATTGGTTCATTATTGGAATTTGCTAACACTAGACATCCGTTTGACTGGTCTGACAAGTTACCGATGAGCTGAATAATATGTAAAATTGATCACTTAATCAAGGTTAAATGATGATTATTTAAAATTAATTTCCCCCCATTAATCCACTAGTAGAAATAAATAAACAAAAAATAAAATAAAATGTTGTACACATTATTTATTATGTCTTATTTTTATTTTATTTAGTTCTAGATATTGTGCTTTTCCATTCTGCTACATGTACCACAGCGATTGCTTAGAGTGGATCAGAAACTAATTTACATCTGGCCTCATCAAAGGAGGCAAGGTTATCATACGCAAATGGATTTTCAAGGGAAATGCTCTGGAATATCACCTAAACTGCACTAACACAGACATGGATTACATATACAGTATATGTAATCCAGGATTATATATATACACTTTGTCAGCATACTTTTAATGATTTTAATCGCTCTTGAGAAAGACGGAATGTTGCCGTTGAAACACGTTGAGCAAAAAAAAAACTTTTTTTACCTTACAAGTAAAATGCTTTATTTTTTAACTAAGGAGCTGAACCCCCAACTCTATCTTGTGAGTATATATCACTCATTCCACATATATTGGTGGATACTGCATGATTGTGAATCTTTCCACGTAGAACAACCGGTTGAGCCTGAATGTGAGTCCTCTTCTGTGGACCAGCGCCTCCAAGCTTTTGCACACTTGTTTATGGATTTGCAGCTTCTTAAATGGAGCCCATAGTTTAAATATTAAAAAAAAAAATATTGAACACATTTGCCATTATGATGTTTGCAATGTGTAAAATTGTGGATTCCTTGGATCTGTTGAAATACGTTTTCAAAAGATCCAATTAATCAAAAAGGTGAAAATAACATGTTTTCTGATAATTGGAGAAAGCAGGGATGTTTTTGTAGCGAGCAAGGGCAAAACTACAGGGGGTGCCTAGGTCGCAATTGCGACTGGGCCCCCAAGGGTGGAGGCCCAGCTTAAAAACAAAATATTTTTTTTTTACAATAAAAAACATTGACCTGCCACTGCCTGCACTGATATCATGTGAGTGTGACATGATGCTTCACTAGTGTCTCTGACTACAAGGGTTAGTGTTTCTGTTTTACCCATTGGTGTTTATGTAGGTATGTGACTGTGTGTGTATTTATGCATGTATGTGTGTGTGTGTATGTTTGTGGAACCAAAAAATTACAGACCTTGTTACTACAGCATGGGGGGCGGGGGGTAAACAGTGTCTCTATACAGTACCACTATATACAGTACGGGGGGGTTGGACCATGTCACAGACTACTGTGGTCACTTTATAAAGTACTGGGATGGGTAGGGTCAGGCGAGACATCTCACCGGCAGATTACAGACTGTGTCACTAACTCACTATATACAGTACTAGTGGGTTAAACAGTGTCACTATATACAGTAATATGGGGTCAGACCATCTCACAGACTGTGGACACAGGATACCTCTTTTGCAGACATGTAATCTGATTCACATTTTTTTACCCTGTGTTTAATGTTATAAAAGAAAAAAAAAAAAAGATATGTATCAAATTCATCTTTTTTGGGGGGCCTCCAAAGATTCTTGCACCTGGGCTCTGTGGTTTCTAGTTATGCCTCTGCACACAGATTTGTCAAATAATAAGGAATCATTTCCAACTTTTATCAGCTGATGATGATCTAAGAGAAACCGTGACAAAGGGAGTAATTTTTTCCTACAAGAGGAATAGGACAATAGGGAACAAAGTAGCCCTCACAAGATTACAGAAGGAACAGACTGAAAATTCCTCATGATTGAGATTTAATGGCACTTATTGGTGCCACTATCAGGCATGCAAAGCTTGTGAGAGGGTGACGATAGTCACAGGAGAGAATTTCCAAAAAAGAGTCTGTGTCTAAATTGCCCAATTTAGCAAAAGGATGTGAGGTTCTTCACGTGGACAATTATAGAGAAGGTACCCCCAAAGACAAGGGGAGAGAACAGAACACACAAACTTGGTGAAAGAGAGGCCTTTTGGATCTTTAGGCTAAAAACCAGAGTTCTAGAGGGTCTCAATTCAGAATTTGACCTTATTCATTTTTGGTAAATCCATGATGGTTAGCCACCTGTAGCTGGTCATTTGTCACCTTGTCCTGCATTACTTAAAATAAATAATAAATATTTACTTTTGCCCTCTTGTATACATATAGCATGAGTAAATCTCTTATATACATCATCCTGACCTTTCATAGACTGACACACAACCATACTAACCTTTAATGGTCTTATGTGCATGAAGTAGAATAATTGTTTATGGATTGTCTATCCCCCCTCCCCCCCCCCCATATCTTGAGATGATTCCCCTTACCCAATAGGTGACAACAAAGATTGAGGCAGTTTGCCTGTTATTAAATGCAGCCAAACATGGGAATTCAAGGTCCAGCCTTTACTATTATTTTTATTTTTATTCAGGGTTACAGCTCTCAGCCTACTCTGAACAAGTTTATTAATTTACCAGGATCATATGCTTGCTACATAGTTTTATCTTAAAAGATAAGCCCTCAAAATATCAGCAACATAAGGGAGACACATCCAGTGGTAATAAGAACTCATAAAAATAAAGAATATAGCTGTCTATTTAGTTTCAACATAAAGCATTTTTAACCACATAATATTTCTCGAAGGAAGAGTCCTTTAACTAAGTAGACACACAAGGGAGTCATGTTCCGAGTAATATTACAGGTGTATACATAGCATTGAGCAAAAGCAGTTTGTAACCACGGACTCCTTCGCCGCAACTGCGATCTGATTGGCCCGCTTTGATGTCAGACTAAACACAGGGGTGTGTCATGAAAATAGTTGAGCGCATTGATTAAGTCAACACTCAAGCAGGTCAGCTCGCATTTGTCGAAACTCACACTCTAATCATAGGCAGTTTGATTAAACTTTAAATATAAGCAGCACGTACATGCTCTTGCAAGCTGAAGGAGCAGAGATCTGAGACTTTAAGTGTTAGCTAGCAATTCATGTGAATCACGTAAACAAAGGGCCTGATTGGACAGCATAGGAAAGGGGGGAGTGTCTAGCAAAGGTAAATTGATATCAGTCAAAGAGGCGGAGTTAGTGAAAGAATAGCCTCCATTTTCGATACCGTTAGGTCTAGAAATTTGTGATAAAATTATAAGTAGTGTGGTTCATCTAAATATCTAAACAGTTTAGAACTCTTATAACAAGGAAGAGATTGACATAGTAACATAACAGCTGTTCCTTAGTGCAGGACTGTAATGTGCAGCAAGAAGCCCGATTGTTTAAGGAGAGGGAGGTGTGTGTATCCCAATATCCAATGGGCGCAGATGAAGGGTTTTAAATTTGCAAGTCTATGCAATATTTTAAGCAGGCTAGGAGTAAGGCAGTAGCCGAAACCGGTCATCCTATTTTTTCATTTGATATTGCCCTGTATTTTACCCTCTGGGTATGGACACCCTGCTTAAGCACAAATAAAGATTAATTTTTTACCTTATCCACAGTGCTCCTAGTAACGTTCTTTTGTTCATGATTTAATTCTGGCCGTTAGTAAGCACGTGGAAAGAGGTATAGCTGCGGAGGAGGGGCCGTTAGCCACAGATGATGGATTCTAACAAATGGGACAGTGAGGACGCTGCAAAGCACTGAATCTGTGCAGTGTTTGACAAGGACAGAAACCAGCATTCCAGGCACTTGTGCAAGAAGTGAGTATACCTGCAAGGGGTCCACGTTGCACCAAGGAAGCGGAAAGGGGAGTGAGGTCTCTAAATTTGAACACACAACCTATAAGTGGTAAATTACTTTTTAACTTTATTTTGTGTGTTAACAGTATCCCTTTGTTTAGCTCTGAGGGGGAAAGGGGACTCTCCCCCAGTGAGATATATTGGACTGTGAATCCTTTATTAGGTACCTTTGAGGATCATTGGGACATTTTGCATATACCCTACATATTCCCCATTTATTTTTGTCAATATTGAGCAATAGAGCTATGTCAGACACGGTAACCCTTCTCTGGTAAATGGGATTTACCATGGACTTGTTTGTAATATCAAGTTGGGCGATATTGCTTATCATGTCCCGCACTATCATTAGCGTGCCACGTGTAATCTGGCTCTAAGTTGAAGTTGCACAAAGCAAAAGGTTAAATAATGTAATCCTTCACTATCTTTTAAACCTTTTACTGCTACTAGTATACCAATAAACCAAGTTATAATATTTAGAAAGAGAATAAAGAACAAGGCATTTGACGAAGTTTAGCAATCTGGGCTGGCTTGAAGCTAGTGCAATATATGTTTAAAACACTACACAGATACATACATATATATATGTATATATATATATATATATATATATATATATATATACGTATCTATACTACAGGGAGTGCAGAATTATTAGGCAAGTTGTATTTTTGAGG
>CAJPDP010428107.1:0-10218 GCA_905336975.1 Bombina variegata variegata
CAGTCCTAGGACATCAAATTCGCAACATCCATACATACAGTCCGAAGTTACCTAAAATCCTACTCCCCTTACTCCTTTTACTATAAATTAATTATTATTCCGGGGAAACCAAATTCTGACAATGAAGTAAATAAATGATCCCATTCCACTGAATCAAATGCTTTCTGTGCATCTAGGGAGATTATGGCATAACTGGGTCCTTTTCTAGCCCTATCACCTTTTTTGTTTTTTCCCTCTGTTTTTGTCTTTCATTCTTCAAATGGTCTAACACTAGAAACATCTTTCGTAAATTGGAAGCAGAATTCCTTCCTGCCATGAATCCCGTCTGATCGCTGTGAATTATGGATTTTAATACTAACTGAAATCCTTCTCTCCAATTTTTTGTTTTTTCTTTTTTTTTACTCATGAAAGCAATTACTTCCCCTCTAATTACAGCTTTTGATGCTTCCCAAAATATCTCTGGTTTATCCAGATATTCTGAATTATTAATCTGAAAGTCCTGCCACTTTGTTATTAGCATATTTTTAAATTCTGTGTCATTAATTAGATAATTCGGGAACCGGAATCTTTTCATGGGAGAATTACCATTATTCATATAAATGTTAAGGATTAATGGGGCATGATCTGATATTGTTATCTCTTTTAGTTCTACTTCCACAACACATCCAGACCTCTTAATTTCTCTGAGATCAAAAACATGTCTATCCTTGAAAGCGTCTTATGAGCCTTAGAGGCACATGTATACTCCCTACCAGTTGGATTCATTTCTCTCCAGATATCTTTTACGTTAAGATTTGCTGCAAATCTCCCAAGTAATTTAGCCTCCAGTTTATCCCTTCTAGTTTTCTTCCTACCTGCCCCTTCTCTTACTCTATATAAGGGAATTTGAAAAACCATGTTAAAATCCCCCCCCCTATTATAAGAATCCCATCTGCTTTTTACATTAGTAGAGATTGAAGATCTGACCAAAATATTGGGGTATGTTCATTAGGACCGTATATGTTACATATGGTAAATCTTTTTCTCTCAACCTCAATTTTTAGGATCATATATCTTGCTTCTATATCTAGATCGGAGGATACATTTGTATATTGTAGATTCTTATTCAATAAAATTGCTACCCCTTTCTTCCTCTTATTACATGCAGTTCCGATTACCTCTCCTACCCAGCCTGTTTTCAATTTGGCCAGTTCCTCTTCCTTTAAATATGTCTCCTGAATGAGGGCGATATCAGTCTTCAAGCTCTTAAATTGTCGCAGAATAACTTTCCTCTTTATTGGGGAAGTGATACCGTCCACATTCCAGGAGGTACACCTAATCTGATTAGTCATTTAAATTCTTATAACACCATCTGGTCGAGTAGGAATAGCAACAAAAAAATAAATAAAAATAAAATATATATATAAAAAGTAAAAATAAAAGAAACCCCCCTACCTACCCCAAGAACTCTACATTCTTTGTACATCATATCATTCAGGTTCAAGTACTCAGTTTTTTATTGGTTTACAACCACTATTATATCACCTCCTCCCTCATAAAAGCTTCAGCCTCTTTAGGGTTTTCTAAAAATCTAACCCCTTCAGTACCTTGTATACGGATTCTAGCTGGATAGCTGGATATATTCATTCATTTCCTTTTGTTAGATACCTCTGCCGAAAAGTTTTGGAAAATAAGGATCTTTTCCCCGTCTATCATTATGTCTCTCCTTTTCCTAAAATACTGTAAAAGCTTCACCTTATCTTGATAGTTAAGGTATTTGGTAATTACCGGCCTAGGTCTATCAATATTACTATCTTCCCTTCTGATCCCTATTCTATGTACTCTTTCCACTATAAGTGGTGTATCTGTGGGAGGCATATCCAATAACTTATGTAGAATTTCAGACATAAATAAATTAAAATCTTTATATTGTGTACTTTCTGGTAACCCTAGTAACTTAATGTTATTTCTGCGTGCACGATTTTCTAGTTCATCTACTTTTTGTTGTAGCCTGTCATAGTTTTTCCTTACATTAACAATATTCAACTCATGACCTTCAACCCTGTCCTCAAGATCTGATATACGTTGTTAAAGGGACACTCAGGTTAAATTAAATTTTCATAATTCAGATACAGCATGTCATTTTTTATTTTTTTTTATATTTATTTTTATTGGTAATCCATTCCAGGGTACAGAGAACAAAACATGGTATTGGTACAATGTTTACGTAGTTGGGGGTAAGATACAAATCAGGCTTGTATAGAGAAAAAAAAAAAAGTATGAGAAGACCCCCACGAGGTTCATAATGTTATATCTTAGTATTCAGCATAACATCTTAATTACCCCTCAATGGATACCATTTTCTAGTGAAGAAAACCAAGGGAAGCGGAAAAAGAAGAAAGAAAGAAAAAAAAAAAAAAAAAAGGGAAAAAGAAAAAGGAAAAAAATCCCGTCCCTTCCTCTCATCCCATCACCCCCCCCCCATCCCCCTCCTACCAAATACCTAGTAGGACCAATTCTGAATTCCTGAAGGGAAATATCAGATATTCGATTTCTGTCTCGAGTGGCTTTTAATAAAATTTGACCAATTCTTAAAGAAGATTTTTATATCCTCTTCATTGTTTATATCCGTGTCTCTTTGCTCTAACATACACTGTTTTTTGAGACAATTTTTGATTTCTAAGATCGTGGGAGCTTTATATCTTTTCCATCCTTTGAAGATAAGATATCTGGCTGCTAGAATTGATCAAATTATTAGTTTCTCCTGAGGAAATTGTTCTTTACTTTGTTTTATACAGAATACTATTTGTGTTAATGTGAATACCATGGGAGAGATTCCTATTGAATTATTAAGCCAATATTCTACCTTATGCCAAAATTGCCTGATTTTAGGGCAATCCCATATCATGTGTTTTAAGTCTGCTGCAGGAAAAGAACATTTTGGACATTTATTGAAGTTTGAGTTATATATTTTATGTCCCTTTTCCGGGGTAAAGTATGCTCTGTGCAATAACTTAACGTGTGCCTCTCTCCAGGTAGCGGAGAGCGTAGCACACGCCACTTTGTTAATTGATTTTTGGATAAATTTTGAGTCTATGCTGTTAGTAGCTATTACCTTGTTCCAGTCAGATGCTAGTTGTGCTCAGATAATACTTCCCTTGCTGTTGTTTAATAAAATACGACAGGGAGTTACAGACATAAACCCATTTTTGATTAGTGTGAGCCAACTTTCCATTTTTCCCAGTGTCCAGCACCATCCTGTTTCTCTGACCAGTTCTGAAATATAGTGTCTTATTTGCAGATACGCAAAGAAGTCCTTATTTGATAGCTTATATTCGCTCCTAAGTTCTTCAAATGTTTTTACACAGTTTAATTATTTTTTAATACATTGATGAAGTTTGTCCAGTCCTAACATAGACCATTTGTTGAAAATCACTGAGTTCAGGCCGGGCTGAAAACAAGGATTCCCTGTTATTGGTAAAAATTGTGTAGCCTTGCAATTAATTTTTAACAGGATTCCTATTTTCCCCCATGCCTTTACCGGGTTTAAAATTAATTTAAACTTCTTAATAACAAAGGGTAGAGCTTTTGGAGCACAGTGTACCAGACCTACTGGGAGAAATGGATGGCATATGTTTTCATCTAACACTATGTTGGTCACATAGTTTTTCGAAAGAAGCCAATCCGCCGCTGTTCTTGCTAGGAAGACTAAATTGTATATTCTAATATCGGGTAGCACTAAACCTCCGAACTCTTTCCCTGCCGATAGTTTAGATAGAGATATCTTAGGTCTATTCCCTTGCCAGATAAAGTTTCTAACTGCCGTATTGTGAAAACGAATATCTTTCTCAAAAATAAAAATTGGGATATTTTGTAATATGTATAATAGCTTTGGGAGAAGAACCATTTTGTATAGTGCTATTCTGCCGGATAGTGAAATTGGTAGGTTTTGCCAATTTCTCATTTTTTCCCGAATATTTACCAAGATTGGTGTAATGTTAAGTTTATATAGATCTGACTGCTCAACTGGAACAGAGATTCCTAAATATGTGAATGAGTCAGTGACTTCTTTAAAGACACAGTTCTTAATTGATTCGGAATTCTTTCTGAGCCAATAAATCTCAGATTTGGATTTGTTTATTCTGTAACCAGAGAAAGAGCCAAATTGTTCTATTATACAGATGAGTTTAGGTATGTTTCTTTTGGTATTTGCAATATAGAGGAGTATATCATCCGCATATAGTGCAATTTTAATTTCATGATTATTTATCTTGACTCCCTCGAGATCTTTTCTTATCCTAAGTGCCAAAGATTCAATTGCTATATTGAAGAGAAGGGGGGACAAGGGACAACCCTGACGTGTGCCCCTCTGAATTTCAATTTCTGAAGATAGGGAGTTATTAATTATCAGTTTCGTCGATGGTTGCTTATACAAATTTTTTATAAAATTAGGAAATTTATCTTTAAACCCGAACTTATCTAAAGAAGTAAATATATGACTGGAAATGACTGAATCAAAGGCCTTTTCAGCATCAATTGTTACGATTGCGAGGTCAGGGTTATCCCCTGCCCCCCCTCCACTCCTAGAAAAATACTCTGTTATCGTCAAAACTTCCCTTATCTTGGATGCAGAGTTTCGAAATTTAAGAAAACCTGCCTGGTCCTTATGAATAATCTGATTAAGGGCTCCCTGGAGTCTGTGAGCTAAAATGGAGGTCATAATCTTGTACTCTGAATTTAAGAGGGCTATAGGCCGATAGGACTCCCTAAGGGAGGGATCTTTCCCTCCCTTAAGAAGTAATGTTGTGTGAGACGCAGAAAAGCTAGATGGTACCGTTTTGCCATTTATATAAAACTCATTATAGAGGTTACATAGCAATGGGGTTATATCTGAAGTTAAAATCTTGAAAACCTCATTGGGGATCCCATCTGGGCCAGCTGCTTTATATAGTGACATTTCAGAGATCATCTCGCTGACTTCTTTTTCGGAAATTGGGTTATTCAGATTTTTTAGTAAGTCTTCTGGAACTGTGGGACAGTGTATTTTGCCCCAGAATTCCTTAGCCTGATCTTCGTCTGTAATTTTTATTGAATAAAGATCTTTATAGTATTTTAGAAAAGCCTCTAAAATATCTTCCGATTTTGTTAAAGTCTTCCCTTCCTGCTGAATTTTATCAATCAAGATGGATTTTTTTTCTCCCTTGACTAATCTAGCTAATAACCTACCCGATTTGTTGCCAAATCGGTACATTTTGGCCTGGAATCTGAGGTCCTTTTGAGTTTCCAGAAGCAATGCTAGCGCATCTCTTTCGTTTTTAGCTTTAATGTATCTGGCCCAGTTAAAACATGATTTTTGCAGGATATAGCGATTGTACGAATTTACAACAAACCTGGTAGCTTCTATCTCTCTTTTCTTTAGTTTTTTTGAGATCATAGCAGCATATGCTGTTATTTCACCTCTAATAACCGCTTTTGTGGCTCCCCAAAAAATTTCCAGCCTATTAATATATTCAGAGTTAAACGCGATGTATTCTTTAAATTTGTCTTTCAGATGATTCTTAAATTTTGAGTCATTTGCCAAATAATAGGGGAAAGTGAATCTTATCGGTGCATTCGTTATGTGATATAACTGTATCTCTAAAAAAATGGGGGAATGATCGGACAAAGTTATTGGTGTGATCCCTGAACTGATGGTTTTTGTGCGTAATCGTTCATCTGTTAAAAATAGATCTATTCTCGATAGCGTCTTATGCGCTTTGGATAGGCATGTGTAATCCTGCACGTCGGGATTCTGCATCCGCCAGATATCTTTTACTGCTAAATTTTGGGTGATTTTCTTAAATATATTTGTTTCTAAGTTATCTCTTTTATGTTTTGTCTGTCTACTATCATACCTCAATCTGTCCAACGGGGAGCGAGGGGCCATATTGAAATCACCTCCTATAATCAGGAAACCCTGTGAATATGCTAGTAGTTTAGATTGTATTGAGTTCCAAAAATCATAGTCTAGTTCATTTGGTGCATAAATATTACATAGTGTGTATGTTTGTTTGGCAATTTTAAGCTTCAACATTAGGAATCTCCCCTCTGGGTCACTCTTAGAGTGTAGTAACTCAAGTTCTACTCTTTTTCCTATCAAAATGGCCACTCCTCTCTTCCTCTTAATACTAGGTGAGGCGAATACTTGTTTAATCCAGGAGCCCCTCAGTTTCATCATCTCCTCCATATTTAAATGTGTTTCTTGCAGAAACATTATATCTGCATGCATTTTTCGCATATGAGAGATGATGGCTTTCCTCTTTATGGGAGTTGAGATACCCCCCACATTCCAAGAAATAGCCTTGAATTTATCAATAGGCTTTGTCATCTTATCTTAAAAATAAGGGGATAAATGGAGCGAGAGGGGCGCGGGAGGAGAGAAAGAACGGGAGGAAAGGGAAAAAAAAAAAAAGGGGGGAGGGAATTGAATCATAACACTCAATCTAGTGAAAAGAGGAGAAGAATATCCCCTCTTTTTTTCCCCAGCTCTGGAATATTCCTTTTCCAGGGTTTGCATAACATTCTTACAATTCATAATAAACTCTTACAGGATTTGCCAAATAATTAACCTACTTTTCATAATTTCCCTTATCTTGTTTTGGCCTCGCACAGGGAGATTATCCTATAGAGTCTAACTCAGACATAAACCTTTCGGCCTCACGTATGTTTTAAAAAAAATGCGTTTAATTTTTAATAACTATTTTAAGTTTAGCTGGATAGATTAGAGTTGCTCGAATCCCTTTCTGTATTAATTTTGTGCAAAGTGGTGCAAGTTCTCGCCTTTTTAAGGAGGTTTCGACTGAAAAATCCTGAAATAAAAGGATATTAGCTCCATCTATGCTAATGGGTTGTTTCTTCCTGTATTGTTGAAGAATACTGACTTTGTCTAGGTAATTCAGGAAGCGCGCTATTACTGGTCTGGGTTTATTTTTAAGTTTGTTGTCAGGTGGGGGTGGACCTCTCCTGTGTGCTCTTTCCACTATTAACTGCGTGATAGGTAGTTCAAGTAGTTGAGCTAAATTTTCTGTTATAAAAAGTGTCAAATTTTCATATTTCTTCCCCTCAGGTATGCCAATAATCCTAATATTATTCCTACGGGATCGATTCTCTACATCTTCCAGTCTTAATTGCAACTTTTGAATCTTTGTTCCTGTATCTTCTAAGTTAGAGGTCTGTGTACTAGTGAGGTCTTCAAGGTCTGACACCCTTTGTTCCACCTCCTGCAGTCTATTTGAAAATTGTCTAACTTCTAAAGTTAACAAGGTAATTTCCTGTTTTATTTCAGTTTTCAGGGAGTCAAATTTTGGGGTCAGAGCTTCTGAGATATTTGCAGCCAAATTTTCCATATTAATTGCCTCATTTACTGAGGTTACCTTAGGGGTTGAGGGGTGCATATCTGCAGTTATGTCTAGAGTTCCTTTAGATTTCTTATCCTTATGTCTACTCGCCATGTTTGAAGGAGGAGTCTTGTTAAGAAATTTATCCATATACCGGATACGTGAGTAAGGGGGTCTTCACCCAAGATAAGGGTGGTCTCAAAAGAAAATGTGGTTGTGAATAATAATTAGAGTAAGTTTGTGCGTTAAAACTAAGATAGTTGTGAAAATTTAAAGTGATTTAAGGGGCGAACCCAAAAATTAGGGGGGGAAAAGGAAAAAAAAAGAAAAAAAAAAAGGGGAGTTGTGCTTTGTGCGTATCTTGTGAAGGGAGAAAAAAAAGAAAAAAGGTGAGTGGAGTTTATTAAAAGTTGTTAATCAAACAATGGCGGTAATTGGCCCTATTCCCTAGCTATTGTCAGAAAAAGAAGCTCTGATCTATTGGTTTATACCTAATCCCTTCACTCCCTGTATCACAGGTCAGATGAAAAAAAAGAGGGTAGAAAAAAAAGGAAAAAACAAAAAAAATATTAGTTAGGGTTTTATTCCTAGATTCTCTAAATCCCCTATTAAGAATTCATTCAACTTATGTCAGTTATTCTGTGCTATGTATTATTTGGTGACTTAGGACTATTTTTCAGCAAGTTAAATGCTAACTTATGTGTATATAAAAATATGCAAAAAATGGGAGGGGGCGCCCTATCAGGGGATAAATCAGATATCCTGTGGAGGAAATGCTAAGTAACCAATTACTGTAAATATACAAGCCTCAAAAGAGAAAGATAGTATAACTATACTAGTCTAAGACTATATAGTCTATATAGTAGCAACAGAATGTACACCTCCTAAGAGAAAGACAAAATGTGATAATATATAACACAATGATGATAGGTAGCACAATGCCTGTGTACCTCCTGAGAGAAAGAGAAATAAATAGTTGATAGCAAACAAACAAAATACAATAGTGAACAGGTAGTTCAGTCTCTGAAAAACTAGATTCACAATGGTGTGTGAATTATTGAGTCCAGTGCCCTGTGTAGCAAGCTTGTGGAGGAAGGCAAGTGTATAGCCTGCTTCTGGTAGTATTGAAGTCAGAAAGCAAATTATAGACACAGTTCTATAGACAAGTAAAAAATCAATCCAATACTTTATGGCAAAATAAGTCCTGCTGTTTATTGTGAGAAGGCAAGGAAGTAAAGAGTATTCCCTTTAGGAACTTCCCCAAATGTATTTTGTAATACAGTTCTTTTTAATCTGGCTCGCAATGAATTATAAGTTCATCATCTGTATGCAGATTTGTTACAGAATTGTAACCAAGTAGCAACTCCGTTTATTTAACTTGGTGATCTCGTTTTTTACTGTTCAGTTCACTCTTCCACTAAAATGTATCAAGGCGGGTAACTTTGTGTTTCCTTTATAAGATATGTTGTTTATTATATAAGCTATGCCTCTTGTTGTATCTGTTTTATTGCCTTTACAGGAGAGCTAGATGAATAGTTGAGCATGTATATATATGTAAACAGAAAGACTGTAAATTCAAGTAGTTTGGTTTATACTCACCTGCCTCACCCGTGGTGCCTTTGAAGTAATCCAGTCTCACAGGTTGTTTTTAGTCTATGATCATCCCTTCTCACAGGAGAACAGGGGAGAAGGAGATAGCAGTGCTTAGCCTTTCAAGTCTTTTTCCTCTTTTCTCCCTTCTCCCTTTCTCTCCTTTATGGCCCAACCTAATGCAAAGCCCTTTGAGTACAGCGAGATTGTTTTTTCCTACTTTACCTCCTCCCGCACAACTCCAGTGGGGAAGGAGGGAGTCAGACAACCGGTTCTATGTTAATCTCTCTGCCGAGCTTAGTGATATACAGTGGTGATCTTACCGGGCTTTTTTTCTTTTCTTTTTTTTTCCTTTTTTCCACAGATACCGGTGACAGCGTGTAGCTCCAAACACTCCCAGCACAGCAAAAGCCTTCTATCCTCCTCCTCCCACGCAGCACCGGTGGGGGAGGGAGGGGGTCTGATAGTCACTTCAGTGCTGGTCTTCTCGTCCCGTTCGGGACTTTCAGCGTTATCCTGACCGGTCACTTCTACAAGCTCCCGGTTCCAGTGTGAGGGTCCTAGCGCATTCGGCACTTGCTAACAGGTCTGCCCTGGTCCACCTCCTCCCACGCAGCACCGGTGGGGGAGGAGGGAGTGCGCTCACGTCTGGATCGATCTCATGCGGGCCGTGGATGCTTCTTCGTCTATTCCAGCGGAAGGGGTCAGTTGTTCACACCGGGTGGGGAGGCAGGGTGAGTCAAGCTGGGAGTCCGGGATGTAGATGGCTATGGTGGTGATCTAAATGTAAGACCACAACACGGGTTTAGCAGCTATTTCTTCTTGCAAGGATCAAATCCCTAAAGAGAAGATACTTCAGTAGGAGGGTGAGTTAATGATCAGTTTTAAACCTTTTCCTATTATTGATAAGTTTGAGTCCAAGTTTTAAATGTTTCAGGCTTTCCAGGCTAGGGAATAAAGACCCAGTGGTATGTAGTTCCACTGTGTGTTCTGGTGGCGTGTGTGTCTTGCCGTCCAGGTAGCTGCCCCAAGTATCGGGGCTTGGCGCGTGGAAACTCCGCCAGGTGCTTTGGGACTGGAGGACAAACTCTCAGCAACCTGTGCTAAGCTCCTCCTCCGGAACTCTCCTTCTACAGCATGTCATTTTAAACAACTTTCCAATTTACTTCCATTAAAAAAAATGTGCACAGTCTTTTATATTTACAATTTTTGTGTCACCAGATCCTACTGAGCATGTGCAAGAATTCCCAAACTATACGTATATGCATTTGTG
>CAJPDP010428359.1:0-14607 GCA_905336975.1 Bombina variegata variegata
GCCACTTCTCTCAGCTTATCCTCCTTGATATGTCCACAGCCTTTGATACTGTTGACCACCCTCTTTTGCTCCAAACCCTCCAATCCTTCGGCATCTGTGACACAGCCCTCTCGTGGTTCTCTTCCTACCTGTCAAACCGTACCTTTATTGTAGCCTTCTCTGGGGCCTCCTCTGCCCCGTCACCAATTTCTGTTGGGGTACCGCAAGGCTCTGTCCTCGGCTTCCTTCTCTTCTAAATCCCACGGTTTTCAATATCATTTGTATGCCAACAACACCCAAATCTACTTCTCTGCACCAGACCTATCTCCTTCCTTGCTAACCCGTGTCACTAACTGTCCGATAATAATAATAATAACAATAAAAAAATACATCAGACATTATAAATAATGTTGTACCTTTGCTTTTCTCCAAGTTACTGAGCAGAATATATCAATCAATAATCAATGAGTATCAGCAATTTTTTATTTTTTTTTGAGTACCGGCAGCTTTTCTTTTACAAAAAGCACTGTGCCGATAGTCATGGCAGAGAACCTAGCGCAGCCAAGGAGGTAAGTCATGTGATGGCCAGAAAAGGTTAAATATATACATATGTTTATATGGGTAAATACACATATTAACACATAAATATATATGTATATAAACATATATATTTCAAGTAACAACACAGTTCCCATAGACTGCAATGTAAAGGCACTTTTCAGTGTCATTTTTTTCTAACACCCCACATCAGCACACTCTAACCCTTTAAAACTGCTTTGTGCAGTTATTTGTAAAATAAATAAAGATGATTCATTTTTTTAAAAAAAATTTTTATGTAGTAACCTTACACTTAATTTTGAGGGCAATTTGGGTATATTTTTAAAATGAACCAGAGGTCTAGTTAATTTTCTGAGCACTAATTGCTACCGTGAGCTTGCTCATTAAATTCACGCTCCTTTATATACTTTTTAATGTTAAATGATAAATTACATATTTATTGATTTATTTATTTTTAAGAAACTCCTATATGCATTCTGGTAAAATTAAAATGCTGTTATATCATTTTTAGATTTATTGCCGGTCCCTTACAATGAAAAGATGCATGTATCTACGCATAACGTGTGCTGTGTGATGTTTAATGAGATTACTCTGTCAGTTCAAATACAAGAAAGCTGTTAGACATTTTCGCTAAAGCTTACTGCTTTCTGCCGTGCGTGCAACTGATTACTAATATGTAGAGACAGTTGCTATTTCCAACTTTATTTTATGAAACTGTTTTGATATCTTCATATATTCCAGTATTAATAAATGTCTAGAATGCTTTAATAAATATGTAAGCTTCTTAAATGAGATATAACAAGATAATTGAGGTTTGCTTCTCATATAATTACTGGGAATATTGCTCAAGAAGCCCTTTATTATTTCATAACTTTTGTTATACATTTCAATTTAAGATTTACCTGTGATCTAGAAATACAAACCTCTAAATATAATTTTCATATTTGTATAAATGATAAACCAGATAGGATTATATGATTTTCCTTTATTACTAAAAAAAAAGAGTAATTCTTGTTCTTTTGCAATTATTAGAAGCTATTATTAACTTATTTTTCAGCTGAAAAGGGAATATTAAACTGCAAAAAAATGTTCCAATGCATTAGATACTTTTATTATTTCACTATTCCTTGAATATAAGTGTGTGTTTAACTCCTGCAAAGAGGTTAAATAGAGAAGCAATGCCCTACTAGGAGATAGCTAAACACATCTGGTGAGCCAATGAAAAAAGCATATGTGCGTAGCCACCAATCAACACCTAGCTCACAGTAGTTATTGCTCCTTAGCCTACCTAGATATGATTTTCAATAAAGGATACCAAGAGAATTGTTTGATTATAAAAATAAATTGAAAAGTTTGTTAAAATTGTATGATCTATCTGAAACATTGAAATGCCCATAATGTTTTACACAGTGCTCATGATAGAATAAATTGTGAGCATGGTTTTATATAGTGTTCTCCCGTTTTACTAGATTACAAGTAAAGTGCCTTTACATTGATATCTATGGGAACTGTGTGTTCCAAGTAAATATACTGTATATGTATATGCTTATATACATATATATTTATGTAAATAGGTGTATATACACATATTAACACATAAATATATATATAAGCATATACATATATATATTTACAATATTCTGCCCATCGCTGCGTGACTTACCCCCTTCACTGCATTAGTTCTCATGCCATGTCTCACAAAAGTGTGTGCTGGTATTATGAGTGGAGTGCAAATATTGCGCTGGCGTAAGTGCAATTTGGCCCTCCACTCGTAATCTGGCCCTTAGTGATCATGCAACATTCACTAAGGTGAATGCACAAAATACTTGTCACCAAAGATGCAGTTACACCGTGCACATGCAATAGGCAAATCATGTGCACAGTGTAAGTGTTTAATAATTTGCCAGCAGCTTCCTCTTCTTGTTTGCGTTAGGGGTAGTGTATTTTTTACGCCACTCTCAATACTTGTATCATGTGACCTGCTGCTTTCTCATCATCATTTTGGAAGGCTGCGTAGGTGAGCCATGCTACAAATACTGGCCACCCCATCCAAAAACTTGGCCTCTCTGCTCAAAAACATGGCTCACCTATACAGTCTTCCAAAATTATGATGAGAAAGCAGCGGGTACATGAAAGGAGCATTGTGAATGACACAAAAATACTCTACCGTATACCGGACCCGTGACCCTAACACTCACATCACACTTGCAGCCTAAACAAGAAGAGAAAGCTGCTGGCAAAATTATAAACAGTTATATTGTATGCACAATTTGCCTTTTTACGTACATGATGTAACTGCATCTTTGGGGACAAGAATTTTGTGCGCACGCTTTAGTGAATGTTGCGTGCTCATGTAATAGTTAATATGTGTGAACACTTTAATACACCATGCTGATGATGCATTACATCGTAAACATGGTGTAAAACATTGTAGGAACAAAAAAAATAAAAAATAGCACTGACAGGACTCCGTATCATAGTAAAATAAAAAATTGTGTAATTAAACTATTTAAATATAATAGAAATATTAATACAAAAAATATCTTCAATGTCTAACTCTCCATTCAGAGACACAAATGGATATAAAATAATCACATATCTTAATGAATGTGACATTTTTTGATGGTTCTAAAATATATAGCTCTTCTTCCCCCCGGGAAGACCCATAGTTTCTGGTCAACAAGGGCTATGTGAAAACATTGGTAAATACTGTATGTGGATTGGTGTCTAAGACCCCACCTCTTCAGCCTCCCCTCCTACATAGAGGATACCAGAGATGTCCTAAAGAAGTTAGACAACCTTGTTGTCTCACCCCAAATATTATTAGTTTCAATTGATGTGGAGTTATTGTATTCCTCCATCCCCTACAACTTAGGCCTAGAAGCCATCAAGTATTTTTTGACACAAAGAGGATCAAAATATGAACACAGATTTTGTAATTTAATTACTCAAATTCCTACTTGAACATAATTACTTTGTGTGTGATGGCAGATATTATAGGCAAATACTAGGCACAGCTATGGGGGGGGGGGTTGTTGTGCCCCCACTTATGCTTGCCTCTATCTGGGGAAATGGAAGATGGAGAATATAATGGATGTCTCCCCAGAAATTGAAACTATGATTGATCTATGGATCAGATATATTGATGATGCCCTCCTACTATGGAAGGGTACCACAGATGAGCTTAAAGACTTTATGGATAAGCTTAATCAGAATGAGTGGAACCTTAAATTTACATATACAGCTAGTGAAAGTGAATTAACCTTTCTAGACTTGAAAATCACTAAAGTAGGGGATAGACTAATAACTGAGTCCTATAGAAAGTCAACAGCAGCTAATACCTTATTAGAAGCTAGTAGCCACCATCCTATTTCTTAAATTAAATCCATTCCAATTGGATAATTTTTGAGACATCAGAAAAATTGTTCAACAGTAGCTAAATTCAGGGAGCATGCGTTGGATCAGAGAAATAGATTTAAGGAACGAGACTACACTAGGAATTCAGTAAACAAAGAATATCAACAAGCTAATCAAACCCCTAGGGAAGAATTGTTATGTGGGGATATAAGACATAAGAAAAAGAAAATAAGATTTATCCCCACATATAATAATTAATGGCTTGAGATTAGAGCGATACTTGCTAAACATTGTAAAGTACTAGCCATCGATGGTGAAATAACTAAAATAGTAGGGGATTCACCACCCCTAACTGCTTGAAGAGCTCCATCCTTGAGGGACAAATTGGTCCATAGTCATTTCATCAATCCAAATAAACATAAGCAATCGAAAACAGATTAAACAGATTAAAAGTGGCTCATATATATGTGGAAAATTCATTATTTGCAAGTTTATGTTGAGAGAAAATAAAATCACAAACAGTGAAGGAAAGATTTTCCATATAAAAGGACACATTATTTGCAAAAGTGAGGGGGTTGTTTACCTTGTTGCCTGTTCATGCCCAAGATGTTATATAGGCAAAACATACAGGGAATTACATGAAAGAATCAAGGAACATCACAGAGACATTATTAATGAAAAAAATTAAAACTAGTAGCCAGAATTTTTTTTGAGTGTCATGGGAGTAAAGATACTGGGGCCTATTTACCATTGTGCGAAGAGACATGATCCAATATTGCGGATCATGTCCACTGCACATCGATAAATACCAACAGTATACGCTCTCTGCATTTATCATTGAACCAGCAGTTCACCAGAATGCAATGCCGCCCCCTGCAGATTCGCAGCCGCTAGCAAGGGGTGTCAATCAACCCGATTGTATTGGATCGGGTTGATTTTCGGCAATGTCTGTTTGCCACCTCAGAGCAGGCAGACAGGATATGGAGCAGCAGTGTTTAGACCGCTGCTTCATAAACAGGGGGCATCAAGCTTCATACGGAACTTGATAAATAGGCCCCACTGACTTAAGATGGATAGGTCTCAAATTGATTGACCTAAAGTCTAGGGGTGGTGACATTGACAGATTATTACTTAAAGCTGAATGTAAGTGGATTTATGATATGAACTCATTACAACCACTAGGACTTAATGAAGAGATTAATTATGCACCATTCTTGATGGACTGAAGTATGGATTAATAATGTGATACTCTATACTTATAAGGGTTAATTTGATAGATTAACAATTTATGAATTTGTAATGCTCTGTGAAACCCACTGTGGTGATATATGAAATTAATATATATACTTTTTGAATAAGTAAGATTAATTTAGGCTTAGCAAATTCCTATTCTCTCTAATGTTTGTAATTAGTTAAACGTGTTGCGTCAAAATACAGATGAATCAAAAGTATGACTTTGGTCTTTTGAAGGATGTAACCAAATTGTAAATAATAATTACAGGGGTGTGCAATACTTTATGTTGACAAGGGACTATATGGACAGATCAAAGATACCCATTTCACCTTACACGCAAAAATTTCAATAAAAGGCAGAAAAGGTGCCTGCTAACGTCATAACGCTTGAAAAAGGCTAAACTGATTGCAATAGGTAAAACGCGCGTAGCGTCATAGCCACGCTCCAAACAGAGAAGCGTGGTCTGCAGTAACCAGATGATGGAATGGTGATACAATGTTTCAAAAGCGGTAAATAAGTAACCAGATCATTTCAATAACTTACAAGTGTGCACGTCGAAATTCAAGGATCCGGTGATCTGTGTTTAACTTCTCAGGTTGACGTCAGAAGCTTTATAGGTATGAAATGCCTTATATCAAATTGCTGATTGCTCTATGAGGATCAGTGGGAGCGGGGTCATGTTGGATTGAGACTTAACCGATATGTTCAAGGTACGGTGAGTAAATGCAGCAGGAGGCTTTGGGAGGATCGTTGAGCTGGTCCGGTGAGCTGATACCAAATTGTAATACATCTCTTGCTAAATTGCATTACTCTGGGAGTACTGTTGATCCTTAGCGTGCCTCGCTCAGCCATCACCACAAATTTTTTTTGGATAATTATTGTGGTGGATGAACACACCCCAGTACACTCCTGGATGCAAGGGGACTTTACCAACCTTTATATGGGACACTTACCGCATATGAGTTACATGTAGCATTGTTATGTTTATGCCTGCTTTACGTATTGTATATACACTGTAAGCTTTATGCAATACTTTAATATGCATTAGACTTGAATACATGGGTACCCCGCTAAGTATCACTTTAA
The DNA here is from genome assembly GCA_905336975.1 of Bombina variegata variegata. Classification (NCBI taxonomy): domain Eukaryota; kingdom Metazoa; phylum Chordata; class Amphibia; order Anura; family Bombinatoridae; genus Bombina; species Bombina variegata. The sequence goes on from CAJPDP010428359.1 coordinate 6,215, forward strand.
TATCCTGATTTTGGCTCTGTCACATGTATTTTGAACTAGATTATATAAACACCTGATTTTTTTGCTTGCAGCATCTAGAGTGGTCTCTTTTTCTGTGTCACAGTCTTGATTATAACATTATCTTAAAAAAAGTTAGTGCTGGGCATAATATACTGACTTGATCTTTTTTCTTGGATTAAAATTTTCTAGATTACTGTGCACTAGGCCAATCCCCTAATATATTTTTAATGGGGTCTGTCTATAACCTATTGGCCTCTAAAACAATAAACTCTCTTTATAAATGTATATTTATGTTTAGGTGTATAGTGGAAACTGGAAATAAATATGGGACTGTTTGTTAAAAAACTGTTTAATAATTTTATCATTTATTAACTGAGCAGAATCATTATAGTATCTTAAAGGGACAGTAAACAATGTGAGATTGTAATGTAAACCATTTAATTATGTGTAGTAAAAAAATAAAAATCCTATTTTGCTCCATTATCCTGGTTGCCTGAAAATTGTGGGTTTTCCAGTTCTGAGATTATAAAGTGCACACTGCATAACTTCTAAGTCCAACCTTGCCACATACCGTATATGTACTTGATTAGCTGCTGCAAAGATCATGCTATAAGAAGCTACAGACAAAGTCTATTTTGCTGAAAAAAATCCAAGATTAGCTCCTCCAAAGAAGGTAAGTGGTGGGTGGAGTTTGGCTATTTGAAAACATTTCCAGTAAACAAGGCGTTAATGCTTTCAAAACTGTTCCCATTCACCTTGTATGTAAATGTAGTGATGCAAAGTGTTGCAATTAAAATATATTTATTGTCCATTTAACTGTTTAGATGTGCATGACGAGGCATCCTCATCATGCACATCTCTACTGCAGTCCCCCTTCTGTCCTAGGTCTTGGAAACTCCTCACTACAGATGGGGAAAGGAGGCTTTGGCTACCTGCCAAGGCAGGCAATGTGGGACAGCTAGCCAGAGGGCTGGCAAAGAGGGCTTTGAAAGCCAGTATCTCAACCCCGAGATTACTAACAAGGACACATGACCCCTCATTTGAAAGAGTGGAGGCTGCCATTTTTTTTAAATTAGAGGTAATATTCCCCTGTAAATTGTAGGTGACCACAGTAAAAAAATTCAGTTACCTGCAGTAGAATTTGAAATGCTGTTTAACCTGAGGGGGAAGGATGATCTCACAGAGCCCCCCTCTTTAGGCTAGAGGAGCAAATGGCCCCTCAACTGAAAGTTTTAAATGAGAAGTCTCATTCCCTTGTAAGTTGTAGGTGATGATTGTAAAAATAACCTGCAGCAGCATTTAAAATGTTGCTTAACTTGAGTGGGAGGGGGCTCCAATGGACTAGATGGGCAAATGTCCCCTTTTTTGAAAGATGAGTTTGCCTTTTAAAATCAGAGGTCTCATGCCCTTGTAACTTGCAGGTGATCATCCTAAAATGGTAGTTGCCTGCAGCAGCATTTCAAATGCTATTTAACCCGAGGGAAGATAGCCTATATTAGAGCACCTTCCACCTTTGTTTGCTAGAGAGACAAATGACCCCTCATTCAAATTATAAATGGTGGTCCCCTGCCCCACTAGAAATAAAGTTATTTCTAGTGATGGGGGGGGGGGGGCTACTATAAAGTCTGTTTTAACTAGATGGATATGAGACCCATTAAGTGAAAGTGGGAATTTCCTTGACACCCTCCTCTAATTTTGTGTTCACCATGGTAAAAAGTGTATACCAATCACCTACCTTATGTATTAACTGTATGGGAGCAAGTGGCTGTAAAGCTGCCCTTTCCCCCTAAAAACAGCATACAATTCTGAATGTCTTATTTAAATATATTACTTTTCCTAATCTCCAAATTAGAGTGAGGCATAATACCCCTTTACTATTTACTTTTGTACATGACATACTCTTCAGCATCTAGTTGTACTTGTTGTTTATTTTAATCTCCTTTTCTTTATCTCTTTCTCCTTTCCTTGTCCCTTTATTGCTATGGGATTATTTTCCCTTTAAACTAAGATGTTTTTATACGAGATGAAGAAATGAGTCTCCTTATACCCAATCCAATAGAATTTAGAAGTGGTACAACTGTAGTAGCAACAGAGACTGTATTAAGATTTATTCCTCAATGTCTAAATAAAAAAATATTAAAATGACAAGATATATTTGTATTTTAAAGTTTATGTTTTTTTTTTTTTGTATTGGAAATTCAACATAAAATTCATAACTCAGTACGTTTGCATAAACAACATCCATTTCTCATTTTAGTGACGTGTGGCATTTAGGTGCAAGTAAATATAACATCAGCAAGTATGTAGTTATAATTTCCTGTAGTAATAAGGTGAGGTCAGATAGGGGGTAAGAATTTCAACAGAAAGGGAAAAAATAGAAGAAGAAGAAAGGAAAAGAAAAGAGGGGAGAAGAACAAGAGTTATGCACAGTTGGGACAACAAGTTGGGTTATTTGCTATAGTGATATTTCCAGAGTTTATCTTGCAGAGTTTTTGAGAGAGAGTATATTATATTAAGATTGGCTAGTTCTGATTTTGTAGTGTACCATCGTTGATTACATATTATAGTTGGCTAGGATATCGTTTGAAAAACATAAAGTAATTTTGGTAATAGGGTCATTTTGACTACTGCTATTCTACCTGTCCAATAAATAGATTTAGGAATCCATGTTGAGGTCATTAGTGAAAACTCAAATTTAGTTTATAAAGGGTTTGGGGGTCTGAAGATAGGAATATACCAAGGTATTTTAATGTTTTGGTTTGTAAATGGTACAGGGATGTGTTATGAAGTGTATTCAGTTCTTGAGTGGGTAGTTCTAGTGGAAGTATTTCTGATTTGGAAAAGTTAACAATATAGTTAGATACCTTACTGCATTATGCTATAAGGGTTTGTGCGCTGAGAGGGATTTCAGGTAAGAAGTGTGAAACAAGAATAGGTCATCTGCGAACAGTGTTAGTTTATAGTGAGGTGGGCCTATTTGGATACCGGAGATCTCTGGGCAATTTTGAAGTTTAATGGCTATAATTTCTATAGATAGTACACACAGTATGAGGGATAAAGGGTAGCCTTGCCTTGTTCCGTTTATTATGGGAAAAAATTTCTGAAAGAATACCATTTACTTTGACTTTCACTGAGGGATTGGAATAAAGAGTGAAAATCTTATAAATAAATTAATCGGATAATGCCATATTTCTGGAGTGTAAGGTGTAAAAATGTCCAGTCCAGCCTGTCAAACGCCTTTTCTGCTTCCGTCGACAGTAGGACTGAGGGTATATGATTATGTTTTGTGTATTGAAGGAGGTAAAGGATCCTGGTGGTATTATGTCTAGCTTCACGCAGAGGTATGAATCCCACCTGATCAGTGTGTATTAGGTGGGGCAAGGCAAGATTGAGGCGGTTAACTAGTATTTTTGCATAAAGTTTCAGGTCGATATTAAGGAGGGAAATGGGCCTATAATAAGCAGGTTGATTTTGTGGTTTCCCTGGTTTTTGTATGACTGAGGCATAGGCCTCAAGCATCTCTTGTGGCATTGAGAGATTATCACCTAGATTTTGAAATGAGTAGATGGAGAAGTAGTAGGTCTTTGTAAGTCTTATAATAGGATCCACTAAACCCGTCTGGTCCTGGGCTTTTCACAGATTTTAATGATTGTATCGCTAGGTCAATTTACTGTAGAGTGATAGGTTGTTTAAGAAGGTGTATCCTTTCAGGTTGTAGTTTGGGGGTAGGTACATCTTGTAGTTTTTTTTGCAGGTTTGGATATGTGCCGGTTTCAATCAGGAGGGGAAGAGGTCATAAAGTTTGGCATAGTAGTTTTTAAAGGACTCCACTATAGAGTTTGAGTCTTCTACAATAGTGTCAGGGGATTTTTTTAATATGGTGAATATATAGAGAGTTTTGTTTTTGTTTGAGAGCTTTGGCCAAAAGTTTACCCGCCTTTTTTCCCTCTAGAAAAAATCTTTGTTTCAAGTATAAGGAGCGTTTTTGAGCTTTAGTGAGGAGTAGATAATCCAGTTGGGATCTAGTGTCAGTCAGGTTTTTTAGTGTAGATTCATTATTGGGATGGAGCTTGTGTAGGTAGTCAAGGTGTATAAGATCCTGAGTGATCTTGGAGTATTGTTCTCTGTATTGTTTAGTTTTGGTGGCTTTAATTTTTTTAAGTTCCACTCTATTTGTACACTTGTGCGCTTCCCAGATAACTCCCAAGTCTATGTTGTCTGTTGTGCTTCTTGTGGAGCAGATAAAGTAGAATGGTTTCATCTAATTGCCACGTGAAGGGTTTTATGGGGTGGGAGGGCCATTTTAATCTACTGCCGAGTGGTCGGTCCATGTAGTGGGTTTTATTTGTGAGGAAAGTAGGTAGGAGAGAAACAAATGATCAGTGAATATATAGCCGAGTCAGGAATAAGATCTATTGGGATTAGAAAAGAAGGTGTAATCCAATGTGTCAGGATGCAGTTGTCTCCATGTGTCATGTAAGGACAATATATGTATATTTGCCCATATCAATTTCAGCATTTTTTTAGAGAAATTAATATTCGGGTTTGAACTATTTTGTGGAGAGTTTAGGGGTACATTAATGTCTCCGGCTATTAGGAGCGCTCCTTTTGAGAGTGGGATTGTCAATTTGGCCATTTGTTGAAAAATATGGGGCATATATGTTAACCAATGTAATTGGCCTACCATAAAGAAGGCCCTGTAACCCCAAATATCTGCCTTCTTTATCTTTTTTCCATGTGTTGGAGTTGAAAGGGAACTGTGTTATGGAAGAATATACTAACTCTGTTAATATTCTTTGAGGGATATCTGTTGTGAAAATAAGTAATGGGTAGTGGGCATAAAGTAGGAATGTTCTGAACCCTTTTTTTAAATGAGTTTCCTGCAAGAAAACTATGTTATTGTGAGTGTGATTAAAGTCAACAAAAGCAATAGAATGTTTGTGTGGAATGTTAAATCCTTTTACATTTCAAGTAAGAAATGTAAGAGACGGAGCTGGCGTGTTAGCCATATTTACTATGGAAGAAGTAAATGTGAAGATGGATTCTTAGCATATTTGTGACGAAAGGCTTATGAGGCTTGTGAGGTTGATTAGTGTGTAGATAACAGTAACAATAGGGAAGAAAAACAAGAAATAAGGTACATAACAAGAACAATAACAATAATGATGAAATTTAAATAGTGATCTCTTGTTGCGTATCTGAGTTTGGCAACTCAGTAATAGTGAGTGTCATTATTCAAAGTGAACAGGGAGGAAACCCTGTGCGGTATGAATATGTGTTCAAAGGTGGAAATGAGAGACACATAGTGTTGGTGATGCGAAAACATATTGATAAAGGAGAAAGGCGTTGTAGAAAGGTCTGCATGTGCGACCACATTCCAGGGTAATAGTAATGTTGGGCATATACCATTGGTGGGTTTTGAAGTCATGCAGGTAACCGCAAGTGAAATTGCTACTGTGGATATAAGTGAGCGACAATGGCTCTAGGCAAACAGGAATGGGTCTCTTCAAGTATTGTCGGCCTTTTGTTTTTTTAGATATTAATGTTTGCCATTTCTGTCTTTGGTCTTTCGGTGGTTCTTTGGGTAGGGTACTCTTTGTTTGAGGGGAAATGGTTGTAGGTGTCGTTGATGGGTCCATTTTGAATTCTTCGTAGAAAGATTCTCCTTCTGAGGGGTCTTTGCAAGCTATTCTCAGGCCTTGACGTATAACCTGGAGAGAACAGGGAAAGCCCCATCTGTAAGCTACGTTTTTAGAGTGTAGGTAGGTTCTGATGTCTTTAAATTCTCACCTCCTTTGCAAGGTTTTGGGAGCCAGGTCAGCATAAATTTGAATCTTATGGTTGTTGAAGGTTGTTTGTTTGTATTTATGAGAGAGTTGGATAATGTCTTCTTTGTGTTGGTATTCTTTACATTTTATTATAATGTCTCTTGGTTTAGCTGTGCCTGTTGGCTTGGGTCATAGAGTTCTGTGAGCTCTATCAAAGAGAAGTGGAGGTGCAAATGGGGAGCATTTGAGATCAGTGAACATATCAACCAAGTATTTATTTAGGGAGGATGTCTGAATTTCATCTGGAACTCCTCTCACTCTCAAGTTTTGCCATCTCTCCCCATTCTCCAGGTCCTCCAGTTAATCTTGGAGTTGGGTAATGGATTATTCTTGACCTCTAATCATTTGGTGTAATATTGAGATTTCTTCCTAGTTGCTTTCTGGTACTTCTTTTTAGTATTCCACTTTATTGCCAACTTCGTTTATGTCTTTGCGTAAAGTGGAGATTTCCTCCTTAATACAGCTGCGGACTTGGGGAAACTGTGAAGTCTTGTTTTAATTATATAGAATCTAGTAGGGATTTTGTAATAGTCACATTCTCAGTGGAATCTTCATCGCCTATGTCTGATGTAGGGGAAGGAGAATTTATTTTAGAAGATAGGGGTATATCTGTTATGGTGGTAGTAGTTTCATCCAGGCTGAAGTATGAGTTAAGTGATAGTATAGCGACTGTTGAAAGCTTTGGAGGTTTGTCCTGTTTGGTCAATTTTTTTAAGTTACATCTTGGAGGATTGTGGTATTATTTGTCTGAATACCAGGGGGTAAGAAAAGTCTTTATTAATTAATTAATCAGTCTATGAGTAAGGTGTTGAATAGCCGAAACACGTAAGACTGCCTGGTCTGCCCACTATGTTTTTAACCCTATTTTGGGACATTGCTGTTGCACAATAAAGCTTGTCTTTATTCCATTTACCTCCATGCCCATCGTTTGTTTTGATGAAGTCTTTATTAATAAATGTGACTTTGTTGTTCGAGGTTAGGTAGGAAGCAGAATAGAATTGTCCCCTGGAGTGGTGTGATGAATATTAATGGGGTATACCCAGTTTTGGGGTATATCCTGTGGTATGGTGTAAAACAGGTAAAGCTTGATTAAAGTTGTGGACAGCAACTTATAAGAATGAGTTTCTGCAAATGAGGTTTTACTAGCAGATAGATAAATATGCGTGTGCGGTTATATCTTATTTTGTTGTTATGAGCAATAGTAAGATATGCTTCAATAAGCAGAGGAGATCCCTTCCAGGAATGTAGTGCACAGCAGATGAAGATTAATAAGCTTGTTTAAAGTCACTGAGCAATATCAATCTCTACAGACAGTGTTTCAGTAATAAATAGAGATGCAAGTCTTCCTCTAAAAGACCATATCTAGTGTCAGAAAATGATCACTCATTTAATTCACATGCTGCATGGTCAGTTAGCAAGATACATGTCTCTTATAGTGTGGAACAAGAGTTTGTGTAGCTGAGGTAAAAGATAAGACAGCTTAGTTATCTCTCTATTAGTGGGTAAAGTGCAAAGCTACATAATCTAATTCAGCTGCTTGCCTTGGGAGCGTAAGGTTACAACCATATTCTCAGCTATGAGCTTATCTGGTGAGATTTTTAAAATGGAGTATATACAAAAGTTTTGCCTGGTATTGTGCAGTGATCTTTGTGGTTGTTTATAAAAATACCACAGCAGGAGTGTATATGTATTTAACAGATATTACTATCAATACAGAGTTGTTGAGCGTATACTTAGCTCTACTTGATGTGGAAAAGGAAGCGTTAGGCCAGTCATCCATTTTACTAGTGCCCACGTGGCTGGAATCGCACTGATTGATACATTTGCAGGTTCGCTGAAAAATTCAGCTTGTGGGTCTTCTTAGCGATGTCCACAATCAGCAGGAAGGATCTGGTGATGGGGCTTTGTATGCGGCTCTAGGAGGCATTCACTCAGATTGCGGGAGTTGTGGTGTCGCAGTCACAAGGGTGATTGCAGGGCCCATGGGTAATTCTGCTATATGGCGGGCCTTGGACACAGAACTACTCCAGAACAGTTGTTGTGGGTTCTCGGGGGTTTATCCTACGTTGAGAGAATTATTCCTCCTCAAGTGAGTGCTTCAACGCTGTCTTCGGTTACACATACAGAGCAGGGTGTCGGGAGCATATATTCTCTGGCAGCCAGCTCCGCCCCTTCAGGTCTATGTTTTATTACATCTGTTTGTAAAATGTATCTGAATAAAAAAGATTTAAACATAAAGACAGCATACAACCCACATTCACTAATACCACTCACATGAAAGAGGAGATTTCCCATAATCAAACTAGTGGTCTCCCCTTTAACCCCTTAACGACGCATGTCGTACAGGGTACGTCACACACAAACTGGTCTTTAAAGACCAGAGACATTAGGGTTTAAAGTGGCTGGAAGCGATCCTGATCGCTTCTAGCCGCTTTCAAGGTATTGCCGTGATGCCTCGATATTGAGGCATCACTGCAATACCTTTTTTCTCAAGACCGATGCAGAGAGAGCGATGGGCTCAATCGTTGGTGGGTGGGAGCAGCGGCAGGGAGGCGGGTGGGCGGC
>CAJPDP010428703.1:0-15238 GCA_905336975.1 Bombina variegata variegata
CCCAAAATCTCTTACACCCATACTAAAATTCTAATTTTTGTCCTGAGTTTAGAAATACCCGATGTTTACATGTTCTTTCTTTTTTTTAAGTTATAGGGCAATAAGTACAAGTAGCACTTTGCTATTTCCAAACTATTTTTTTTTTTTTCAAAATTAGCGATAGTTACTTTGTAACACTGTTCTGTCAGAAATCCCTAAATAACTCTTCACATGTAAATATTTTTTTTTTTAGTAGACAACCCAAAGCATTGGTCTAGGCTCATTTTGGTATATTTCATGCCACCATTTCACTGCCAAATGCGATCAAGTAAAAAAAAAAAAAAAGTTACCTTTTTCACAAACTTTAGGTTTCTCACTGAAATTATTTACTTCTTTTGTTCATAAATAGCAGACATATATGGCTTTGGCATTGCTTTTTGGTAATTAGAAGGCTGCTAAATGCTGCTACGCATGACACTTGTATTATACCCAGCAGTGAAGGGGTTAATTAGGTAGCTTGTGGGTTAATTTTTAGTTTTAGTGTAGAGATCAGCCTCCCACCTGACAGATCCCACCCCCTGATCCCTCCCTAATCCCTTTCAAACAGCTCTCTTCCCTCCCCCACCCCCCAAAGGTCACCCCATCTTAAGTACAGGCAGAATGTCTTCCAGTATAAAAATAAAAGTTTTTTTTTTTAAATGTTTTAAAATATTTTCTGCAGGGTAGTATCCCCCCTTACCTCCCAATCTCCCTGAACCCCCCAAACAGCTCTCTAACCCTCCCCCATCTACCTATTTGCGGCCATCTTGTGTTCTTGCAGCTGTCTGCCATTACCCAGTTTGCTAGAAATTAATTGTTTTTTTCTAAACAAATAAATAAAAAGACCAATTTTTTTCTGTAGTGTAGCTGCCCCCTCAATACCTTACACCCTCCCAGATCTCTTTCCCAACATGTATCTTTCCTCTCCCTCCTTCCCACTCACTAAACTTGTGCCATAGTGTAGCGGTTCCATCCGCTCCCGCCCCCTCACGCTCGCTCCTGCCCTCTCCCGGACCCCACTAAGAACACTCAGGGATTGGAAAAGGTTTGTATTTTGGACTAGTTTGGATTTTGGAATATTTGCATCTGTAAAATGGGACAGTTAGGAGAGGGGATAGATCTAAGTGTAAAAAACAGTATCTTATGCAATATGTGCATGTCATAATACAGCTTATACATGCAACCTAAAGGTAGTTTTATATTGTTTTTAATACTTTTGTATACATAGTACCCTCAGCAAGATAGTGCAGTAATGCAATCAGAAAGATATTTGTTGTTTTAAATAAATATAGACTATTATTTGAATTTTAGAAATCAACAATCAAACAAAAAACACAGGCAGAGAAGATTGTGATTTACAGGCAAGGAAAAAAAAAGAAGGAATTTTTGATAATTTTATTTTCAAAAAAATATTAAAGTGAATGTAAAGTCGAGCAGAGTGCACAACATCAATTGAAAGATTTTTACAAATAAGCATGTTTCATTCATCAAAATATTTAGAAACTCTTATATAATACATAAATATTAAATATTATTAGTATATTCATAAAAAGAATTGTTTGTTTTTGGTGTTATAACTATTACTAACAAATCTTGTGGATACAATGTGATGGCAACGAATTGATACTGCAAAGGTTCAACAATGCAACTACGCTCTCTGGTACAGTAGTATACAATGAATTTAGTCACACATTGTATACTACGTATGTATCAATGACCAGAGAGCGGAGAGTAGCGCATGCGCATAACCACTAAATATCAGGAGCACGCTTCTGAGCTACGCATAGAGCGGGTGGGACCGATCTAAACATCACACAAAGAAAATCCAGGAAGTATCGTTTGGGAGGAGTCGGCCCTCGAACGGGGGATACTTTTAAACATGTTTATAAATAAAACCACCGCTCTTAAAGTGAAAGTAAAGTTTGTCTTTTTGTAACACATCAATGTATGCTATTTCATTAATATATTAAGATCCCTAACTTTATTTTTTAGTTATTGATTATATTAGTCAATTTTTAATAACATATTGATTTCCTACCGTTCTCATGCTTACTCCTCCCATCCTCTACTTCCTATATTTTAGTGTGTTGACGTATAGAGCGGTCCCATCCGCTCTATACGTATCTCAATTGCTCGTTCACAAGTACCGTGAGTATTGCGCATGCACGAATTGTGGATTCAACACTCTAGTGCGCATGCGATTCTCCACTAACCCTGTATCCAACACGCATGCGCCAATTGCGTTAGAAACATAGTACTTTTGCGATCCGTGACCCGTTTTGAAAGCAATGATGTTTTAGCTGTAGTCCTCAAAAAATTAAATGCTCATGCGCGAATCGGGAGCGTGCGCCTAATATAATTTGGCCGAACAAATTAGTGCCGCATGCGCAGAAGAAGAAATANNTAAAAAACGTGATCAGGAAATAAAGTGAATAAAAAAATATGGGTTGAATTATTAGAGTCTAAAAAAATACATTCATTGCGGCGAAAACTTGATTTAGAGGTAACTGAGGAAAAAACCATGAATGAAAGTCATACTAATTTTGGGCAAAGAATATTAGGGAAGATCGCAAAAGATGTAATTTTACTTTCACTTTAAAGTATATGAAAAATAACTTAGTGACTACCTTTTAGGGAGAGTTAATATATGTTTAGCATTGTTTACGAGTAGTTAACCTTACATTCACTTTAATTAAAAGTTTTGTATTTCAGAAGAAGTTTGGATTTTGGAATTCCAGCTTTGTAAATCAATGCTGGCATTTGCATTTAACATAAATTGTACTTATATTACAGCAGATGATTTGCAGATAAGCAGCACAACAATGTCCTCTACAAGAACAAATATGCTTAAATGGACAGTAAAGGTAAAAAAATAATGTTAGATAATTCTGCACAAGCTGTCATTATCTTAGTGACAGCTTGAAAAAAACCAAAAGATTTTAGAGATTTTAGCCCCCAAAGTTACTTATTTCATTTTTTTTCTCCAGGCTCTTCTGATCAGGTCTTATTTTCAAAAGCGATCTGTGGGCGATCATGTAGTGATCTCCTTGCTCTGGTCTGGTAGCAGGAGCGAGCTATATTTAGTTCAATAGCATGATCGAGCGCGCTGTGATTAGACAGCTCACCCGTGAACCGCTTTTGAAAAGAAGACTTGATCAGAAGAGCCTAGAGAGGAAACGAGGTAAGTAGTTTTTACGTTTACTGTCCCTTTAAAATAGCGTCCTTCTGTTGTGAGTTTATATTAGAAGACATGATCACATATAGTATATGCACATTCCTTGAACACAAAGGGCTAGTTGACAAGTGGATCACAATCAATTTGCTCAGGGTGCGTTGAACAATCTTGTGTAATGAATAATGCAAAATCTGGTACTACAAGTGGATGGCAAAATATTTTAACCACATTTTTTTTTTTAAAAGCAATATTTTTAATAGATTGTGCAGGGAGTACTATTAGCGTGCTCATTGTCTTCGTATTACAAGTAGTGAGTTAAGTGTTGTGCTTGAGCGCAATCAAAATTACTGATGTACAATATAGCACTTTTTAAGACCTGAAGTAAGCCATTATTGTTATTAATAGTTTAGCACAGAACTACATGAAGAACTCCAGTATGTGTGCACCATTGGCTTAGAGCTCCCTTGACATAGTAGAATATCAGCTTAGCATTTGATTGATATCTGAAATCCATTTTAATGGACATCTCCATAGAAGCCCATTCATTATATGGGGGATTTAGTGGACCCATGCTATCTGACATTCAGATGTTACTGCACCCAAGACTATTCCTCAAGTGACTCTGGACTTGTAATATGAGCGCAAAAATAGAAGTTCTATTGATTGTGCTTGAGTGATGCTAACACACAATAGCACTAATATAGTTTCTAGGCCTATATGTACTTTGTTGTCGTAAACACTGCTGCTTTATAGCAATCAGGACACATGCACACTCCTGAGTCTACTGAGATATGCTCTTGTGAAAAGGAGCACATTTTCAACAAAAGATACTAATAGAACAAGGTAAATTTGATAATAGAAGTAAATTAGATTTTATGTTATGCCCCATCTGAACTATTAAAGTTTCATTTTGACTTCCATGTCTATTTAAAGGGTCATAATACCAATATGCTAAATCACGTTATGCAGCATAAGTGTAAAAAGCTAACAAGAAAATATCACATGAACATTTCTAGTTAAAAAAAAAAAACATTATCACTTTAACTTACCAAAGTAAGTAACTATTCTGTGATCCAGAGCTACACTTTACTTTCATCTGTATGGTAAAAAAAAAACCCAGCCAATCTGTCTCATCAGTGCTGATGTCACACTGTGATATCATGGGATTTTGCTAAAATCTTGCGAGATTCCATAGTAAACGTCCTTAAACTTAGGAAGAAAATAACATATCTGTGCCTGCACATGCCAATTGCACACTGTTTAGCAAGCCCCGGGACAAGCATCCTGATTGGTTGCTTAAAGTCCCTTTACAGTGGGATGTGGATACTGAGGACATTTTAAGGTAAAATATCTTTCTTTTTTACATAAAGATGCTCAGGTGATATGTTCTAGTCAGCCTGTTACAGAAAAGCTGCTTCACTTTCAAGTGCTTCAACATTTTTGTATCATGTCAATAGAGAAACCGGTTTGTATTTCCCACCTCTAAATTGGTGAAATTCAAACTCTGCGGTCTAGTCCGACCGGGGAGATTGACAGCTCCTGCCCGCGCGTGATTGGCTGTGCGCGGGCAGGAGGCAGGATTGCACACGAGCGCAAAATAGCGCTCGTGTGCAATGCTGAATTCTGCCAGGTGAATTCAGCCCGCCAGAGGCGAGCTGCGGCGGACATGGGTGCATATGTGCACTCCTGTCCGCCTCAGCTTGATAAATTGCCCTCAAACTCTGTTCTGCAATTTGACAAGAAAGTATATATTTATTTTTTTTTCCCAAAAAACAAAAACTGTTTTTGGGGAAAGGTACCTTTTTAATATAATGAATCAAAAAAGTAAGTTTTTTGCATATTTTTTTTCTTTTTAATATAATGAATCAAAAAACTAAGTTTTTTGCATATTTTTTTTCTTTCAATTCTGAGACATTCATTGTGTTCTAATCATTTTCATCAACTGTGTTGATTTTTAAGCAAACTGGAAAACATAAACACTTCAGAAAATGTGTAGCCAAGCAATGCTAATTAGAATACTCCAATGTGTCTGTAATGTACAGCAAGTCATTTATGCTCAAATACATTCTTACAGTTTTATTGACTTCAAGTATGTACCGAGCTGCTAATTTGAAAATCTTACATTTTTATTTTAATTATTTTGTTTTAAAACCGTAATTCTACAGTAAAAAAAATTGGCATGATTAAAACCGTAATTCTACCTTGTGCAGAACCATAAAGTTCCATAAAGAGGACTGAAAACCTATCTGCCCCAAATGTAATATAAACAGAATCTTTGCAGTCTTTTAAAAAAGAAAAAAATTACTAGTATGCAAAACAGGTTGCTATAGATAAAACATTTTTATCTTATGATCCAGTAGAGGAACAAGGATTTGTGTTTTATTTCTAGTTCTCAATGACTTACAACCCATCTTTAAAACGTAAAAAAAAAAAAAACTATAATGAAATAGCTGCACGATACCACTGTGAAATGTTATGCTGTGAAATTTAAACCTTTTTGATTATAACCTTTTAGAGTTGTATAAATTGGAAGTTTTATGAAATCATTTTTCTTGTTAAGGTTTTAACATTACAAAAGCATTTGGGAAAGGGAGTATGACTTTTTAATGAAACATTTTTATCATTTAGTATGTCATATTCAGTCTTTTTTTTTCCTTCTGTTTCTTTTCATAAACTCGTTTCTGGTTATTAAATGCACATTGTAGTGGGAAATGGCATGCTCTAATATTGTTAGAGCATGTAATTTTTGCCCTACACACCATGGAACTCTGTGTTTAAATTCAGCAAAAGGGTTAAATACATAGATAAATACCAACTCAGGAGCTGCAGTAAATTGGTGACCAGAATTGGAAACGGTCAGTGATCCAATCAGCAGTGAGATGTTATTGAGATCTTTTTAGTTATCTTGCATCATTTTAAAGTGATTCAGCATATGGGCAACGTATCCCTTTAAATGTACATTCTATTGCAATAATAAAATGCTCTAACTCAATATTACATTTTATTTTTCCACAGATGTTTCTTGGTAACTTTATCTCCTACACATATGTAATGCCCAAACATTGGGAAAGGTTCGGATGTTACCAAATTCTGACCATAAATAAGGCACAAACTTGCAATAAACTTCATATGATCACAAAATACTGTCAAATAATAACAGGTTGCTATAAATTGTTACATTCAGTATTTACAAAGCTCAAGCATTTTCTTATTCACATGAAAGAGCTACATTTAAACTTCTTCAAATATTCCTAAATGAGAAAAGGTACACTTAAAGTGATGATTCAGATAGAGCATGACATTTTAAGACACTTTTAAATTCCCTTCTATTTTCAAATGTGCTTTGTTCTCTTGTTATCCCCTGTTGAAAAATAATATGCACATATCTAGGCTTACCATATTGCCGCTTTAAAAAGGAACACATATGAAAAATACATATGTCAGGGCTGTTTTCAGGGCTGCTTAAAGAAATCTTTTGTATAAGAACCCTGACATATGTATTTTTCACATGTGTTCCTTCTTAAAGCGGCAATATGGTCAGCCTACACATATCCTACACTAGTATGAGCTAGCTGTTGGTTGGTGCCTGCACACATTTGTCTCTTGTGATTGGCTAACTATGTGTTCAGCTAGCGGCCAGCAGTGCATTGCTGTTCCTTCAATAAAGGATAATTTTAAGCAAATTTGATAATATAAGTAAATTGGAAAGTTATTTAAAATTGTATGTGCTATCCAATCCATGAAAGAAAATGTTGGGGTTTCCTGTCCCTTCAAGGAAGTTTTAAAGATATAGTGAAATTATCAGAACATGCATGTTTATGCAAAGCTGATCTTATTATCGTATTTCTTACCGGTTGATAAGAGTTATCACAATTGTTTGAGTGGACTGTAAACACTTATTTTTAGTTTTAATTTGAGGACCTTACATTGGATCAAGTTTTCACACACTGATCTCAAGAGCTGCATACGCTCAACCAAAAACGTGCTAAATCCAATTTACTGATCAAGAAAACACAATGCAGTCTCTGAGTGATTTTAACCTTAGTGCATTTCTTCCACCTAAAGAATTCCCTTTGCCTTATTTCACCATGACAAGACGAGTATCATTGTCGGCCCTTAAAAAATATGGGGTCCATTTATGAAGCAGTGGATGCTGCCTCTGACCCACTCCGCTTCAGGTCTGCCTGAAGCGGAAGTTAAGAAGCAGCGGTCCTAAGACCTCTGCTCTTAACTCATCCGCCACCTCCGAATACGATCGGGTTGATTGACACCCCCTGCTAGCGGCCTTGGCCGTGAATCTGCAGGGGGCGGTATTGCACCAGCAGTTCACAAGAACTACTGGTGCAATGATAAATGCTGACAGCGTATGCTGTCGGCATTTATCGATGTGTGGCGGACATTATTCGATATAGCGGATCATATCTGTCCACACCATGGTAAATATACCCCTATGTGTTGATAAAGTCAGCTGCTGCTTATGGTTTCCATAGTGTAGTGCAAAGTGTCACTGCTCCTGCTTTTCCTACAATATGCTGTAGCGCTCCCTTCTGGGGAGGCCTGTCTAAAACCACTCTCACACTCTCACACTGTCAATCAGTCTGTTTGTCTGGCATTACTGTTACACTTATAAGTATTTATATGTTTTTTACATCATCCACTAACCACACACGCTGCTAATGGTCATACTCACCTTTTTCAGTGATTGTGGTTTAGGTGTGGGTAGATATTTTTCCTTCTTTCCTTTCTTTATGCTATTAGTGTAAGCTTATGTAAAATGTTATACTTGAGAGGTCAGTTTCCTGTTGCTTTTAAAGTTAAATTAGGAGGCTTGTTATATTACTTTGCTTAATAAAATCTGTCTGATCCTCTTAAAAATACTTGATGTATAATTTATTGTTATTTATAAGCACAACTGACCTATTTTCTTTGAAATATTACATAATAATCATTATAATAGTGTGCATCTTATCTCCAGGGAACATTTTACATCATTTTAATATCTGTAGAAAACTGCTTACAAGACATGGCCTTAATTTATATTTTCTACTATGGCCTACATTTACTAAGCGTTTGAGGGACTCTTCAGTAAGAAAAAAAAACCCTTTGCAAATCATGTTATCTAACATAGTTCATTCACTAGATACTAAACAAGGGCTATGTCTTAGTGAATCAACACCTAAGAGTTGAACAGATTTTTCTCTCTGAAGAATTTTTAAACCCCTTAGTGAATCTAGGCTGGTTAGTTTATAAATCTAGATGCTTATTATTGACTGTATTTTGGGCCAGGAAACAAGTTGCGTGCAATTAGTAATGTGACGCATTATTTTGCGCTTAGCCTCACACACACAATAGTGCTGTATCAAATATTGAAAGATGTTGGTTAAAATGTTTAACAAACAAAATATTTATATAGGGTACCCCATACTTTCAATTAGTTAGTGGTACAGCCGATAGAAAGTGCATCACCCACCATATGAAAGCCTGCTCTCGTGGCTGCTTGCTGCTAATATTGGGGTTGTGACTTCACAGTTATTAGTGAATTGTAGCAGCAGTGTCATAGAAATACATAGAGTGGTGTGCATGCTATTGGCTGTACCACCTGCCCGTGAAATTATGAAAATGCTGCGCCTGGGAGGCAGCAGTTGTTTTTTTTAAAGGGACTCTAAAGTCAAAATAAACTTTTATGATTCAGAAAGAGCATGTCGTTTTAAGAGACTTTCCAATTTACATTCATTATCAAATATTCCACAGTCTTTTTATATACACATTTTCTGCAGGACAAACTCATATTGAGCATGTGCATAAGCTCACAGGGTATACGTATACTAGTATAAAGGGGGACAATAAAATGTGAGAGGTGTTATTGCATTTTCTTTTTATTATGCACCAGTTAATTATGCAGTTCTACTGCATTTAATGGTCCTTGAAACAGGGGGATTTGAATGTTAGATTTTTGTTTAAATACAGATTTTTGATAGGTGACATTGTAATGGGTCACCTACATTAAATTTTTAATTTCAGAATATTGCAAAGTTTTTACCATTACTTTAAATTTCTGAGCTGAAAATCAGTTGTCTGTGCCTCTTAAAAAGTAAATTCTAGAGTACCAAGACTAAAGTCTGCAAGGCAGTTTAAAAAAAATGGCTGGTAGCATGTAAGTGACCCTTGGGCATGTCTGGGCAACCTGCGAGTAATTTTTGGGCATGTCTGGGCAACATACGACTAATCATTGGGTATGTCTGGGGGCAGCATTCAAGTGGTCCTTGGGTATGTCTGAGTAGCTTGCGAGTAATCGTTGGGTATGTCTGGGCAGCTTGCAAGTTGTACTTGGCCATGTCTGGGCAGCTTGGGAAGGGTCCATGGGCATGACTGGGCAGCATGCAAGTAGTCCTTGGGCATGTCTGGGCAACCTGTGAGTAATTCTTGGGCATGTCTGGGCAACATGCGACTAATCCTTGGGTATGTCTGGGCAGCATACAAGTGGTTCTTGGATATGTCTGAGTAGCTTGCGAGTAATCGTTGGGTATGTCTGGCCAACTTGCAAGTGGTACTTGGCCATGTCTGGCCATCTTGGCAATGGTCCTTGGGCATGTCTGGGCAGCATGCAAGTCGTCCAGGAGCATGTCTGGGCAGCATGCACGTAGTCCTTAGACATGTCTGGGCAGCATGCAAGTAGTTCTTGGGCATGTCTGAGCAGCATGCAAGTTGTCCTTGGGCATGTCTGGGCAGAATACAAGTATTCCTTGGGCATGTCTAGGTAGCATGCAAGTAGTCCTTGGGCATGTCTGGGCAGCATTCAATTGGTCCTTGGGCATGTCTGGGCAGTATTAAAGTGTTCCTTGGGCATGTCTGGGCAGCATTCAAGTGGTCCTTGGGCATGTCTTGGCAGAAGTTGGTTGTACAATGATGTGGCTGGTTAGCCTGGGGTGTGTTAGAAGTGTTTTTTGTATGTGATTGAATGTTTCAGCCAGCAGTGGGTCATGAGCGTGACTGGGTGGCTAAGGGGGTTGGTACAATGTTTATGGGCAGATTTAGAAAGTCCCTTATTACTTTGCAACATAATTGACAGCAGAACAGAACCCCCAAAATGTGACAGTTCAGCAAAAAAATTTGACACTTAGGAGCTCTACACAGATGAATAGACCAGATCTCTGGCTTGTCACTGAGATTCCTAGGTAAGGTTATTCAAAACATGTCAGTATTTTATCTTCACTCCACTTGTGAACAGACAAAATAATCCAGGTCACGTTATCCAACAGTTAGTCTTTTTGAAAATCTCAGGGCAGGTCTTTGCACATCCCCAAGCTGAACAAGAGGTCAGCTACCCTTATGGAAGGGGCAGTTTGAAGCTAAAGATAAATGGAAAGCACCTACACCGGACCATCATCAAAGTAAGCTTGATATCCTCTGCTGTGCTGTTAGGGACTTTCAAATTGTAATTGTCCTTTGAAATCGTACTTTGCAGTGTATCTTTGCAACCTAATCCTTTGTAACTGCCTGGTTTCTACAAATGTCTAAAGATGTGGATGAAAAAATGTCTTCAACTGCCAAAAAGAAAACTATTCTAGGATTTATTTCTGGAATTAAACTAATTTCTCACTTATCACAGAATTTGGATTTTACAAGGGGCCATAAAGAATACTGTAAACACCAAATTTTACTAATATAAGGTCAGCAAATAATTTACAGATCTATAATCTTGTGCTTAAGCCCTGTGGGAATGCTGGTGACACTGCACCTTTTAAATGCTTCCTAGCTTATAAGAAATAAATGCTTCCAACTCAGTTTTGACAAGTCAGGTGCACCTGAATTTGTAAATGTCACTTTTTTGGTTCAGCCGCATCAATATACAGTAATATCTAAAAGAACGTTATTTGCTTTTACACTCGGCATGCAGGATTAACTATAATGGATCATAGAATCTCCTGGGATTGACCCAGTATGAACCAAAGTACAGTGAGTCAGACGAGTTTGGCTGCAAGCCCAAGCTCTAACTCTTAACTCTTTATGCACCAAGTTTTAGCCTTTCTACTAAATAGTTAAAGGGATATTCTACTATAGTAGCATACCTAATTCTTATTATATGAATGCTCATTGGTAACTGCAAGTTTAAAGCAACTGTCTACTGTAAAATTGTTTTCCCTTAAAGGGACATGAAACCCACAAATTTTCGTCTATGATTCAGATACTTACTTTGATTATCAAATTTGTTTCATTCTTCTTTTATCCTTTATTGTATATTGGGAGGTAACTAAACATATTTGGCTAACCAATGAAAAGAGGCATTTGCGTGCAGCCACCAATCAGCAGCTTTTTCCGCCCCCCAGTAATACATTGCTACTTCTGAGCCTACCTAGGTATGTTTTTCAACTAATGATACCAAGAGAATAAAGCAAATTAGATAATAGAAGTAAATTGGAAAGTTGTTTAAAATCACATGTTCTGCTTACATTATGAAAAAAATATGTAAAAAAGTTCCCAGAAGGAGAACTCAAAGGGGCGCGCTGATAATAAAATGAAATGTCCAATGCAATCTGGAATGTAGGCCGCTCCTCTTGGTTCCGGTGTGAGGGAAAATCTAGACAATTGATAAAGAAAGAGGGCACCTCATAGTGTAAAAAGTAGTTTGTATTGCCTGAAGAAACGACCGGTTTTGTATGGTCAAGAAACGCGTTGCAGTGACAAGATTAAAACATTTTTAACCATAATCAATTCGGAAGTTGTCTCCTGGTTTTATCCTCCTCTGAGCATACTCCGTAGCTCACCGCAGTTCACAGAGCTGTCTTCTTTGGATCACAGCTGATACTATTGCAGAGAACTCCCCAATACAGCTGACCAGCGAGTCGGATCAGTGTACTAACCACAGTTAAGTGTTAGCCCGCATGTTGGCACCGTCTGAGTACGGTGCAATATTATCTGGTAAGCCTTTTTAATTCTGTACAGCTATTTTTCCAGATTGGGAATTTTTACACTATGAGGCGCCCTCTTTCTTTATCAATTGTCATGAAAAAAAAAGTTTGTGTTTCATATCCCTTTAATGTGTTTCCAATTACTTCTGCAGAGTATAAAATGTATGAGAATTTGCTTGCTTCTGTTTATTTTTGTATATGAAATAGATGGTTTTGTTCTTTGAGATCACAATCCATCAAAATGGGTTGATCTTGCATTGAAATCAGATCTCCTTATTTTAACACTTTCTTTACACGCACATGCTTTTTTATATTATCCCTGTCTGTAAACCGCCACTGTCAATGAGAGACATGCTGTTTAACCCCTTGGTACAAAAATAACAGTTGACTAGAGTGTATATCAGCTGTCATTAAGGTGTTAAATATTTTACAGGGAATACAATTTTAAAGTTTATTGTTCCTTGAACCTTGAATACACTCCACTGCACTTCCTCAGCAGGATATAAATGAGGATTGGCTTGTACAAGTGAGCGCCATTTCTGATTGGTGAAGAAATGTGTTAAAGGGACAGTAAAGTCAATGTGAAACTTAAACTGATTGGTTAGAGATTGAAATTTTAAATAACTTTCCAATTTACTTCTACTATTATTTTTTCTTAGTTCTCTTGGTATCCTTTGGTAAAGGGACGGTCTAGTCAAAATAAAATTTTCATGATTCAGATAGGGCATGTCATTTTAAACAACTTTCTAATTTATTTGTATCATCAAATTTGCTTTGTTCTCTTGTATTCTTTGTTGAAAGCTAAACCTAGGTATGCTCATATGCACATTTTTAAGCCCTTGAAGGCCGCCTCTTATGCGTTTTTTGCAGCTAGAATGTGCTAGTTAATGTGTGTCATATAGATAACATTGTGCTCACTCCTGTAGTTATTATAATTCAGCACGTGTACGCTTCTGAGCTTCTATCAGCCTACCTTTTTTTAGTCTTCAACAAGCAATATCAAGAGAACAAAGCAAATTTACTATTAGAAGTAAATTAGAAAGTTACATTCTTTATTTATCTGAATCATTAAAGTTTAATTTTGACTTTACTGTCACTTGTTTGCAGAAGATAAACACAGTCATTAAAGGGACATGCCCACGTTTTTTATTTCATAATTCAGGCAGGGCATGGAATTTTAAACAACCTTTTAATGTACTTCTATCAGCAAATTTTCTTTGTTCTCTTGTTATCTTTTGTTGAAAAGCAGGAACGTAAGCTCAGGAGCATGGCACAGTTTGGCAAGAATGTTATCCATTTCCTGCCATGTAGCGCTCCAAACACCTACCTAGGTATCTCTTCAACAAAGAACACAATGGGAATGAAGCACATTTGATAATAGAAGTAAGTTGTATACTCAGAATCACAAAAGCTTACAGTCAGGAGAGGAGAATTTACAAAGGCTACTTCTGATCTGGTTATCAGAGATACCAGATTTAAATAAAAAAGATATTGTTAGAAGTATTCAGAAAGTGGAAAAAGCCACATTAGCATCGAGCTGGCGAGAAAGTCACTTCAAATGATGGAATAAAAGTGAAACGGGAGAACTGTACATCATTTTCTGAACCAAAAGAGGATATATATCTAGTCCGTAACATGATGCATAAAAGGGAATTGAAATAAATAATGACATGAAGTTTTCGCAGATGTTTTTTTGGATCATGTATGAAATGTACTGTATATTACTTATAATTCTATCTGTATAATCTATAACTCTCAATAAAAACATCATATAAAAAAAAATAGAATCACAAAATATTTTTGGGGGGTTTCATATCCCTTTAACCAGCATTTGTGTAACAATAAAATACACTAACAAATTAGAGCTTTTCTTTAATTATTACATTAGACTATACTTTTAATTTATCAATACATGACAAATTACTTCTCAATTCTATTGCTTAATGGAACATAAAATTAAATATTTACTCTGGAGCAGGTTATTATAGGTTATATAGTTTTTGTTTCATGTTAAACACAAGTAACAAGCACTCATATATTAAAACATTGATTATTGCACTAGAATAGTCATTTAAAGAGACAGTACATTCAGAATTAAACTTTTATTATTAAGCTGGAACATGCCATTTTAAACAACTCAAGAATTTGCTTTGTGCACTTGGTATCCTTTGTTGAAGAGTGAACCTTTGTAGGCTAAGGAGCAATGCACTACTGGAAGCTGGCTAAACACACTGGGTGAGCCAAGGACAAGATGCATATATTCACAGTCACTAATCACCAGCAACAGGAGTGCATATCTCAGTATGCTTTTCAACAAAGGATGACTTAATGCAAAGTTGCTTAAAACTGCATGCTCTGCCTGAATCACAAAAGGCTAATTTAAATATTAAAGGGCACACCAAAAACAAGGATTCAGAGAGAGATCATGTCATATGTATACTTTTGCTGAACATAGAGCCACAAATCATGTGCTTCTCCAATTTGTATACATGTGTACTTTCAGGTAACATCTGATCAGGAGAATGTGAGTTTAGACAAGAATATAATGCAGACGGCTTGAGGGTTTGCTGTGCATTGCACCAAATACAGCATCACATATGCCAAAATGAGTTTTTCTCTGTTCTGTACACTGATGCAGAATATAAAGGCATGCTGGGTAATAATGTGTATAGTCAGTTAATTCTCTCAGGAGAATATCTATATATTGTTAACCATAATAAATACCTATTTTACTTAATATATTTCAACCAAATAAAAAGACATATAAGGACTTGCAGTTCAATGACAATGAAATGAATGTTAAAAGACAGGAAAGTAAATTCTTTTTTATATAAATGTGTAGTGTATTGTCAATGAAGTGCTGCCTTTCAAAAGATTTCAGTACAAAATAAATGTTTTAAAAACATTTAGAGCTGTCCTTTTGTTAGCATAACTGCATAATTTTGCAGAATTCAGCCTCTTTAGTATAGTTTATTGTTTTTGTGGTTACCAGTTCAGGACAGATATAAATGAGCTTTTGTATATTTTAAAGGGATATGAAACCCCAAAGTTGTTTAAAAATGTATGCTCTATCTGAATCATGAAAGACTTTTCTGGGATTCAATGTCCTTTTAAGTAATCACTGTGTAGAATGTTG
>CAJPDP010429308.1:0-13856 GCA_905336975.1 Bombina variegata variegata
TCAGTTGCATCTCAGTCCTCTAAATCTGATAACAATCTTAACTAGATGTGGGAAGAGGGGATCCTATTCCTTGTCGTCTTGTGTTACCTTTATTGTTTATTTAGAATCCCAGTTCCGAGCTCTAGGGGGGATTGTGTTACAGGCCGGACCTGTTTTTTGTTTGCACTCTCCTTTTTAAGGGCGGTTGCCTGTTTTTCTGTGCTTTGCTATTTTGTTTTGTTTAGTTTTTTTGTTTTTTAGAGCTCTGGGTTGTTATAGAAACTCTTCTTAGAAGGATGTTTTGTCACATGGGATTTTTGGTACTATCGACTTTGATATTCGAGTTAGTAATAACTCCTGTTATCAGCGCCGTGAGTCGCTTAAGTCCGAGGTTGTGCGCTATACAAGTATTCATTATAACGGGGTGATGTTCCCTCGATTTTCTAGAATTGAAAGCTAAGCTTCGGAGCTTATTTCTGTTTTGTTATTCTCAGTTTTTTAGCGCTGCTGGGACTTTAGAATTTACTATTTATTATGTTTTTAATGACAGAGTTGCCGTACCCTTGATGAAGGGCAGGACCTGTTTTGGGTAATAGTTAAGTCTGTTCTATCCTTCTACTTCAGAAAAGGAGCTCTTCTGGTCCAGGCAGAGCAGGTCTGTCTATACCGGAGGACAGACAGGACCTGTCTTAGGTCTTTTTTGGATGGGCGCTTGATGCTGGATCATTGGAGTCTGGGGGTCCTGGAGGACGGAGTTGAGCCTTTCTTTCCGGCCTTCTGGACTAGGTGACTTTTGGTGTCTTGTCCTGGTACCCTTCACAGTGTCTTTACACTGTTGGTGTGGTCCAATAAGGGAGGGTTTTTTCCTGTCCTTTATGGGTCCGATGATTTTAGGCAGAGCTCTTTGGTCAGTGAGAATTCATGGTTCTTTCTACCGGGATTTAGGCTGAAGCTATCTTTCTGGCTTAGAGCAAGTACAGTTTAGACTGGTTATCTATGTGGATTTGCAACTCAAAGGTTGAGGGTTCGAATCCAGCTACTTTTGCTGGATACCCATTTATTACATCATTGTTTAAGCAACCTCATTGGATCCTAAGCTTTCTTCGGATCTGAGGTTTAATGTGGCAGTAGCCTGTTTCTAGGTGGTGGCTCCCGAGTCTTGACGGTTCTGGTTTTTCCAGCGTCTCCTAGTAGACTTTGTTGGGATTGTTTCCTACTGATTCCACCCTCGGAGGTGGACCTAGACCTGAGTTCTGGTGTTGGCACCAGGTTTGCTCCTTCGGATACAGTTTGGTCTTTCAGACAGGAGGGCTCTTTACCTTTGAGCTTGTGATGTTAGAATACTTTATCGGTTTCTGCCCTCCAATTCACCTTCAGGCCTCCCTCGGCACGTTGGGGGGGTGATGGATTCAGCCCAAGCCACGTCTTCGACAGGGCATTGGGGTTTCTGTTTCTGTCTGAGCAGTCTTTTCTTTGGATACCGGTTGGAGATTCGTTCTCCAGTGTTCGATTTTGATCTCCCGATGTTGGGGGAATTTTATCCTTGTACACGGGGAAGTTTTTTCTTGATCTCTTTCCCGTCAGCAGGGTGAGAGTGGTTTCCCGTCCAATTATCTTGGGGGTTTCTTTTTCCAGTCGAGCATTTTGCTCTGAGGTCTGGTTTGCTGGTTTCATACCAGTCGGGACCTCTTGGTGAGGGAATTATTTATGATTTAGTAAGTCCCTCCTGTGTAGGCAGAAGGGTCTCAAATTGGTGGTGGCCGGAGGCCCACCACGGCTCATGGTGGCAATTAATTCTCTGAGCATCCTCTTTCGGATCAAATGTTACTTTGATTGTCAGTTTGGTTTGTCTATCCAGATGTTATCGACTGTGGATCTGAGGAAAGCAGATCGAGTTCTCATCTGAGGTCCACTGGACTGCGTGGCCTCAAGGATGGTTTTCCGGTTTAGCAAGCTGTAGGCTTGGAGTTTTGAATCCTGCTGTGGCAGTTTTCTTAAATTCTGAGGAGGTTTTTTTTTTTTTTTGTAACGTTCTTATTTTCTGCCTTGTCTCTCCTTTCGAGGATGGCTCGATTCTCTCTGGAGTGGGCATCTGTGAGACTGTTGCTCCTTTTATTGCCTGTGAGTGCGTCATCACGGTTTAGAGGCTTCGCTATATGGGAGATCTCTTGTTGTGGGGATCTACCGTGTCAAGGTCTCTTGCGCCTTCTGGGGCGATTTGCAAGGGTTCGCTGAGACCTAGCCGAGAGGTTTTCTTTTCAGGAAGGTTTTCGGTCTACCCTTTAGTTTCTAGTTACTCGTCTCCTAATTTAAGCCTGGAGGTCTCTCTTCTTGTGTTGAGAGAAACTAGCTTGTCCGGATTTTCTTCTGGATCCTAGACTTTCTTCCTCCCCTCTAAAGAGAGTTGGTGAAGGGTTTGTCTAGCTAGTTCTTGTTCAAGGGGCAGCCTGCCAAGATAATCTAGGTTGGCCTAGCTGTCTGGCAAGCGGAAGGTTGCAGATGGACCCAGCGGTGGTTCCTTTTCTCTGGTATGTTTCCCCAGGTAGTTTTTGCTATTTGTTGGTACTTGGTTCCAGAAATCATTGGTCTTCCAATGTTCAATTATTTTGCTAGGGCACTGCCTGCGGCAGGACGAGCAAGTCTATTTCCTGCTCCTTTGGGGTTGGATCTATCCTTCAGGAATTAAATCAGGTTTCCTTTGTACCTGTACAGGAGGTGGTTGTTGAATCTTATTCAAGGACCTATTTCTTCTGTATTTGTGTTTCCACATGTCATAGTTCATGTGTTACAACTCCTACAATATGTTCTCCTTCTTGGGTTCTCCATGCTAATGGGGCTATGCAAGTTTTTTCTCCCTAGATGGTCGTAGATTTTTTGTCCGAATGGGAACAGGTTCTTCCTTCCTTTTTGGGGATTCTTACCTTGAAGTTTCTGTCAGACTTTATCAGAATATTCTATTTTTTACTTTAGGTTATTTATTTCTGGGGAGTGCAAGGTTTGGAAGTTGATTAACATTATCCTTGTTATCCAGACAATAGAGCATTTACGTGTTCATCATATACATATAAAACATTTCAGAAAGGGTCACTAGTCTAGAGATGACTGCAGGAATAAATGAAATATTATTTTCGGACCATGCTGTCATGACTTTGAAATTGAATATTAAGAAACAAAATAATAATAATATAGGGAGATTTTACTTTCCAAAATATCTTTATGCAAATAATCCATTTAAAAATTGGCTAAAATTAAAATGGAGAGAGTTTAGCGAATTTAACTATGCCCACGTAGAGAACAGTGAACTATTTTGGGAGACATTTAAGGCAGTAGTCAGAGGTGAAATTAAAGCAATCTAGTGCAAATTAAACATAGAATGAAAGCTAAAGATTTATTATTTGCTCAGCTTTTACGTAATTCCTATAATTCATTTATAAGTGGTCCTACAAATAAGAAGCTTTGGGAGAAATATAGGGAGAGTAAAAAGGAAAGAGAAGTGTTCCTAATACAAGAAGGGTACAGGAAGAGTTGAGGACTAGAGCCTTCATTTTTAGATATGGGGGGAAAGCTGGAAAATCATTGGCAAATCTTGTAAGAATTAAAAGAAAAAGAGAGGTCTTAATATTAAGGGAAAAAGTTGCACTAATGTTCAGGAAATAAGAAACTATGTAGCACATTTTTTTTTAAAAAATGTATTCAAAAGGGGAAATCAATTTACAAGCAAAAAGTCCCTAAATACTATAAACGCAGAGATAACACAAAAAGAAATTAGTCAGGCTATTAAGTCTTCAGCACTAGATAAGCCTTGAGGCCCAGATCAGCTACCTAGTGAACTATATAAAATACTTGTAGATGAAATTGTCCCAACTTTACAATGTCTGTTTAATAAATATTATTTGCAAAACAATATGCAGTCACGCTATTTTAATGCTTCATTAATATCGTTAATACTAAAAAAAGACAAGGACCCGACAGACATAAATGCATATAGACCTTTTTCACTCCTGAATAGCGACTATAAAATACTTACTACTATTATTGCACAAAGAATAAAAAGTATTCTGAATTTATTAATTCATAAAGACCAGGTCGAGTTTATGAAAAAGAGAAATGTAACTTTTAGTGTGTGAAGACTATAGTTAATCATTAACTATTATTGTGTCAAAAGAACCAAAAAAAAAAATACTGATCTAGCAATAATAGCAGTTGATGCAGAAAAGGCGTTTGACTCTGTAACATGGGACCACTTATTCACGACTCTATCTAAGTTTGGGCTGCAGGGAAATATTAGCAATTTTATAAATTTGATTTATACAAATCCGTCAGTAGCTATTCTAGTGAATGGGATACCTACCCTGAATTTTGTGTTCCAAAAAGGGTCTAGACAAGGCTGCCCACTGTCTCCTTATTTATTCAATTTAGCTATAGAACCATTAGCAATTGCGTTGAGAAAGGAACTAGATGGAATATGGTTAGGGCAAAGGAAAACTACTTTACTGCTTTACGCAGATGATTTATTAGTCTTTATACGAGATTCAGAGAAAAGTATCCCAATCTTAAATAGGGTTATGGAGGAATTTAGTGCCTTCTTTGTTTATAAACCAAATCTTACTAAATCAGAAATTATATGGCTTTATAAAACAAGAAATAGTATGGAAAATCCTCAGTTTAAAGAATTCAAGACAAGTTTTAAATATCTTGGCATTCTACTATCTAAAAATCATAATGAATGGTATGAAATGAATTACCCCCCCCCCCCCACCCTGTTTCATAAAATATATAGGGACCTGTTAAACTGGTCTAAATTTCAGTTGTCTCTTACTGGTAAGATAAATTTGATAGCAAATAATGATTTTTCCAAAGTTGCTGTATATGATGCAAAATGTACCTTTTTTTATAAAAAATAGGGATTTAGCAGAATTTAAAAAACGATGTTTACAGTTTATTTGGGGGCAGAAAAGGAAAGCAATTGCCTTCAAAAAGCTCTCATTCTTAAGATCTGATGGAGGCCTGTCATTGCCGGAAATCTAACTTTATAATATTGTCTGCTTAGGGAAAATAGCCCTAGACTGGATAAATGACAACGAATATTATACTTCGCCTAGACTAGAAAACCAGATAGTGACACCGTATTCATTAAAAACTTTATTGCATTGTTCAGGGAATGAAATGCCTGGTAGGATTAAATATATGCCTGTATTGAATAATGTAATAAAGGCATGTCAAAAAATATTAAAAATTATGGAATTAAACTTATCTTTCTCTAAACATTTGCCAATCGTTGGAAACCCTAAATTTATTTCAGCACTTAACTCTAAAAAAGATTTGCGATGGAATCAACAGGGCCTGATTTATATTCAACAGCTAAATGAAAAAGACCAATATAGATGTAAGATCTTTGCGGAGTTAAAAAAATGGATTTTAATTTGTTAGACACAGATTTTTTTTGCATACCTCCAGATACGGCATTTACTTGATGAAATGATGAAAGAGTCCTCAATTGAACCAGGTTGGGCAGGAATAGAGCCAGTGATTTGGTTATACAAGTCAGGTAATTTTTCTATATCTATGCTTTATAAAACAGTAAAGGCATATCAGGGGCAAGAAAATATTGATAAAATAGCAATGAGTTGGGAAAAGCCTACTATTATGATACAGAAAAGTTTCAAATTGGTTGAAGAAGCCACAATAGCTACAGCATTAATAGAATCACAAGTTAAAATAATAAATAATAAATACAATGTATATTACTCCATATTTGAAATCAAAATGGGCTAATAACAATAGTGTATGTGATAAGTGTAGTTATGAGGTAGCCGACCATTGTTTCTGGAACTGTCCCAAAATTAAGAAATACTGGAATAAAATTGAATTTTTGTTGAGCAAAATAATACAGAGTCCTTTGAAAATCCAGGATAATCATGTCTTTTTTTGGTGGAAGAATATAAGAATGTAACAAATAGAAGGTTTATAAACCTGGTTATACTTAATGGCCGGAGTTTAATATTAAATACTGGAAATCTAAAAAAGCGCCTATGTTAGCTGAATTGATACAGAAAATAAACAATCAACTAATTCTGGAACAATTTGATATTGCAGTTGATAATGAAATTAGAATTAAACACTTTTTTTAATAAATGGAAAAGCTTGATTCTTTCGTATTCAAGAAAGATGCAAATGCAGGTGATTTCCCCCTTTAAAGGTTCGATATTTCTAGAAACAGCATTTGAATTTCCTAGAGACTAGGGTAACTTTTTTTGTTTTTGTTTGCCTGTTTGTTTTTGTTTTGTTTTATTTGTGTTTTATTAGAGAAATACATGCAATAGTATAAATAAATAATTATGTGAAATATGAGGTGCATTTTGAATGGATAAAGGAGCAAAAACCCTAAATGTACATGTTATTGTTGACTTTGAGCATATTTTGTTCTGTTTTGAGTTGTACATGGAATCTATAAAGCACCTTGCAAGGTGCAATGAAAGTTGAAAATAAGATGTTATATATGTTATGGAAATGTAAATAAAGATGATAAAAAAAAACATCCTCCTTGTTTGTGGAGGTGTGTGTTTAGCTGGCTTTTGGATACAGCGGGACACGAGCCCCCTCAGAGGTCTATGTCTCAGTTTGACTGCGGTGATATCCTTAGGGGTCTCTGACATGAGTACCTATGGTTCTGAGTCTTGGGCGTCTGCTTGGTCCTCCTATCATCCTAACATTCTTTTTTCTTTAATTTTGCTTCTATGGAAGCCTTCGGGGAGTTGGTTTTATTGCAGGCTGTGGTGCCTTCAGATTGGTCCGCCTCTTATTTGTCCATCCCGTTAGCATTCAGTGTCCTCTGTAGCTTAGGTATAATGTTCCCACAAGTAATGAATGCAATGAATGACTATCACTGTATTTAGAAGGAAAACATAAATTATGACTTACCAGATAATTTCCTTTCCTTCGATACAGGGAGAGTTCACAGCTCCCGTCCGTGTTCTCTGGTGGGCGGCCTTAAATTTAAATTGTTTTTTCTTCTGGCACCTTTTTTCACCCTGATATTTCTCCTACTGTTCCTTGTTCCCTCTGCAGAATGACTGGGGGATGAGAAAGTGGGGGAGGTATTTAAGCCTTTGGCTCCTCCTGGTATTTAAGCCTTTGTCTCAACCCTGGTGGCCAGGTTCTGTATTCCCACATGTAATGAATGCAGCTGTGAACTCTCCCTGTATCGAAGGAAAGGAAATGATCTGGTAAGTCATAATTTATGGTCTCGTCATTACACAGCATATTCATTAGAGTAAAAAAACTTATATGTATACAGAGCAGTGTACTCATAAGGGTATAGTGTATAAAAACTCACATCATTATACAGCATAGTGGGCTCACTACCAGTGTATAAGTACTCAGTATCATTAGAAGTGCTGCATGCTTATTATCAGTGTCTGTGTATCTATGTATTTATATATACTCTAAGTCATTATACAGAGAACAGCTATATTATTATTATTGCTTCGAACTTGAGTTACCTGTAGGGGGTAAAGTAATATTTGCCCTCTGTTGAGTAGCTTTGCTAATGCCCTAATATATATAGTAGGCCAACATTTTGTTTGATTTTGTTGGTTGACCAGGCTATGAATCTTTCTTCAGAGTCAGATGTCATGGGAGTGTGACAAGTTAGGACGGGTTAACCTAATATAAACAAATCCTATTATCAGCATTATGGCCTCTGTCTACCTGCGTCCTACCGATACTACGCAGATGCAGGGCTACACCATATTCATTGGTTGGCATAAGCACATTTATCTTTAATGGAGTCCTCTCAAAATCGTCCTTGGTAGTCGATTTTAATTGTAGTGCGGTTCTGTTTTCATCTCCCACTATCCACTGTAAGCTAACAATAGCCCTGGCATGTTTCTGTGCCTTTGATTTGAGTTTATTGTCTATAATAGCATAAAGCTAAATCAAAATAAAAGAAATACTGTTTGCGGACCGTTGATGCACAATACAATGCAACACTTAACATATTTTTACTAATGTACTTTGAGATAATTTATTAACTTAAATGTCTTTGTCTGAAGTGCATTAATCTGCCATGTGAAGATCACAGTAAGTGACATATACGTCGTTGTGTTCCTATTAATACTGTGGCTCAATAATAGAAATAAAATAACAAACTAATTGTGCGATTAAGAAATAATTGTTCATATTCTTAGGTTAGAACAGCACAAAGTCCTTTTGTGATCTCTGGTTTAGCAATTGCATAAAATCTAATATTACTTCTGACTTGTCAAGGACAAATATTATCCGCTCGCACCCACCCACCCCTGTAAAATGGACAATGATGTTTGGGGTATAATTAGGGCACAGAGAGAAGTGCTCTGCTTTTTAAGGTTATGGTGCTGTTGGCTTTGGCCTGCATCAGACCTCGTCTGTTTCCGAATTGCACGCCATGCCAGCTCTTTCTTCCGATGCCTAATTTTTAATAGCGTTTTTGGAAGCTTCCAAAGAAAGGAAATATCAAATCAGTCTCATTAATGGAATCATCCTTGCGTGATTCTCAGTGCATTGGTGGCATTGTATCTGCTGGTTTCATTAATTAAGCAAATGCCAGTTCAATTTGCATATGCAAATGAAGGGAGGTTGCATTACTTTTGTGTTTTTGCCATTTTAAACGCCATCTTTCAACATAAGAAAAAAATAACATCTAGTATTTTGTTTTGCTGCAAGTATGAACGAGATTCTAGGTGCAGCACAAAAACTGAGAGATGTCTGTCTGGGGGGCATAATGGTTTTCGTGTCTCAAGTGCTTTTCTGTTGCTGTTTTTTTCCCTCCCAGACTGCATGTTTAGCACGGGTGGGACAGTAGCTTATTGTTTGCTTGCTAGACACAACTCTGTCTGAATACTCTTTAGTGGTATGTGAAACATGGCAGATAGATTTGCATTTGTTCCAGTCACATAAGGTTTTCAGGTCATACAGGCTGGCTGGAGAAACACTGTGTGCCAATGCCCCTCATTCTTCAGTGGCTTCTGGGATTTTTGTCCCTGATCATGAATATATGGCCGTATGGAGGGATGCAGCTTTGTTTTTTTGTAACAATGTTGTTGAAGGCCTCTGAATAGAATCAGTTTTGTAAGGGACCCAAACAGAAATAGTTGTTGTTTATTAGAATTCAGGATTCATTTGGAATTTTGAATGTGTTGTGTAGTTTATCTGTTTTGTGTTAAAGGTCAGAACAAGGTCACAAGAAATACAGCTTAATTTAAAAAAATATATATCATAAACAATTTTTTTTTATCCAAAATATCATGGTCCTGGGCATCCACATAATTTTTTCCTTGTAGGGGGTAAAAATATGCTAAAACTATAGTAATGTTCATATAGACAAATGTTAGTGCTATGGAATTTGGTGTCACCTTAACAAATAAAATAGGATTGTGGTAATGATAAGAAAAATAGTCATAATAATAATAATAAATTCTAATAAATATAAACAAAGATACAAATTCCAGGGGATGCCTGTGATCACTTTCATCAACCTGTCGACCTGGATTTGGTCATTTTTAGGGTTTTTGTTCATTTAAATTTTCTTTAACCCATTGTTTGACACAAAAACAATTTTAATGCTTTTCAGTGCAATGTGGCTGGCACAGAATGGGTTAAGTGTTACACAAATGACGTGTGCAAATAATATATTCCTGCTCCTGGCCCAGACTTGGCAAGTCTACCCTCTGTTTCTCAGGGAGATTGCTACCAGCTGGGACAAAAATGGAGGACATAAGACCATGCCAACTTCCAGCCCCTGAACACTGCTGCCTCTGCATTGTCAGTACAGCTGGGCGCAAGGCTCGCTAGTGTTTGCTACCAAAGACCTGAGACTAATATGGTTAAATCGGACTATTTATTATTAAATATTTGCAAAACTCTGTGATACTTGGTGCATGATTCAAGGTAAAAAATAAAATGCAGATGCATAAAACAGACTAAGCTGGTCTGAAGAGCTTACAGTCTGCAGGTTGTGTATTGTGCACAGAATATAGTGTTAATGCAATATCTTCTTTGCACATATTTAGCCTTGCAAAGATCTCCTTATGGAATACGTTTGGCAAATCAATTCCATTTTACGTGGTGATTTACTCACAATAAAAAACACAATTGCGTGAACAAATAGAATGTCTATGATGCATTTAAAATAAGTGACATTTAAGAAACATTATATTACAAAGATAGGTCACTGCTCTGTCTTATTCACAATTTTACATTTTGTAATATCAAACTAAAGCTGTTTGCATCGATGTTTCAAATAGCACTAATGATACTAAAGTGTCACCTAACTTGCTGATATGGAAAATTCGCAAAGCTCTATTGGTTGACACGAATAAGCCTCCACGTTATTTTCAGTGCAGAAACATCTGTTCTTTTATCAATAAACTGCAAATGAAATATGTTAAATACATTTTAGATTAAAAAGATTGTTAAAGCTTTTTTTTTTGTTTGTCCTATGACATATAAGGACTGCCCACAGCTGCTATTACAAAGACACGCTTCAGCTTTAAAAACAAAAGCTTGCTGCCTTCAAGCACAGGAACTTGTAAAAACAAAACAAAATGAGAATGTATTTTAAAATATTATCTTTAGAAGCAGCAAATAAAAATAAAAGACAACTCTGTTTCTTTAAACGCTCCTCTAAAGGTACATTAATATTAATTAAAAGGACATGAAACCCAAAAATTTCCTATCATGAATCAGACAGAGCATACAATTATAAAAACTTTCCCATTTACTTGTAATATCTCATTTGCTTAGAAGGGCTCAGAAGCTGGGAACTTGCTGTTTATTGGTGGCTACATATATTTAAAGAGACAGTTTACTTTAAAAAATGTATAATACCTTTATTACCCATTTTCCCCCAGTATTACATAACCAACACTGTTATATTAATACACTTTTTTACATCTGTGATTACCTTGTATCTAAGCCTCTTATCTCAGTGCTACTTACAAACTTGTATTTTAGCCAATCAATGCTGACTCTTGTATTACTACACAGGATTGACCACAATGTTATCTATATGTCACACATGAACTAGCGCTGTCTAAATGTGAAAAACTGACAAATTCATTGAGCTACGAGGCGGCCTTCAATGCCTTAGAAATCAGCATATGAGCCTACCTAGATTTAGCTTTCAACAAAGAATAACAAGCGAAAAAAGCAAGTTGTTTAAAATGGCATGCCGTAACCGAATCATGAAAGTTTAATTTTAACTTTACTGTCCCCTTTAACTCTTATTAATTGCTTACCTATGTTTTCAGACAGCTTGTACTTGTGCATTGCTGCCCCTTCAATAAAGGATACCTAGAGAATGAAGCAAAATTGATAATAAAA
Source organism: Bombina variegata variegata (assembly GCA_905336975.1). Lineage (NCBI taxonomy): Eukaryota > Metazoa > Chordata > Amphibia > Anura > Bombinatoridae > Bombina > Bombina variegata. Next base: position 11,341 of record CAJPDP010429308.1, read on the forward strand.
GTAAATTGGAAAGTTGTTTTAAATTGAATGTTCCATCAGAATTATGAAAGTAAATTTATGATTTTCATGTCCCTTTTAATATAACATGTTTAATTAAATGTAGAAAAACAACCTTGCAATATGCTTTCATTATCTATTCTGTCCTCTTTTCCTGTAATTGAATTTTGAGAATTATGGGAGTTTGTTTCCTGTGAAAATGGAGCCTCCAGACATAACACTGCTTTGTTACACGCAGTCATTAGCTGCATACTCTATTGACCCATTTATAACTGTTTCTAATTGGCCTCAGCATAGAATCATACCTAGGTTACAACATGGCAGCGCTCATTGCTTAAGGGACAATAAGACTTTGATGTTTGCATCAGCTCCCAAATTCTATTTTCTTTTATATTGAAATAAATAACTATTACCCAATTTGAAAACAATGTAAAACATTTTTCACTGTAATTCTTGGCTTTTTTAAACCTTAAAGGGAAATTAAACCCAATTTTTTATTTCATGATTCAGATAGAGAATACCATTTTAAACAACTTTCTAATTTACTTCTGTTATCTAATTTGCTTCATTCTCTTGATATTCCTTCATGAAAAGCATATCTAGATAGGCTCAGTATCTTCTAATTGGTGGTTGCATACATTTGCCTCATGTGATTGGCTCACNNTATTCTCTGTCTGAATAATGAAAGACATTTTTTGGGTTTAATGTCCCTTTAACAGACTAGTACAACAAATGGGTAAATCTGGTTTCTGTTTACCAAATACAGTAAGTTACATGGATTATAAGTGGCACTTTTCCTTTTACCCTAAAATTCTTTTATCTCAAGATACTGTGAACCTTGTTATAGGAATCTGTAATCCCTTGCAGCCTACACTGTACGTCATGTGCTTTAGTATAGTTCCTATTTGTCATTTGTGTAAGCGTTGATGTTTTACAGTAACCTTATACAGTATATTATGCATCTCTACTATATATTGGATATATGGTGCTATTAGAGCAAATGGGTTAAATTTGAGGCCTACTGTTGTTCCCAGACCTTTTACAAAGTTGTCACATGTGGCCTGTGCTTTCTGCAAAATGAGCACTAATTTGAGAGGATCATTTGGAAGTCAGAGTCATGCCCTGAATTTCAATGTATAAACATAGAGAGCAGTGCCAACCTGGCATCAATCCACATATTCAAGAGTAAACATGAGCCTCCCGGGCGGCTTCAGATGGAGGCATCAATACAAAATGTAGTCAACGTCTGACTGACTCACAAGCGCAGCATCCCCCCACGAATCTGTTTCTTAAAGGAGCAGATGCAGAAGCTTGGGGAAAAAAAGAATAATTAACCTTTTAGGTGCACAAACATTCTTCAACACATTGTTTTGCGATTTGTTTCAACACTCTTTAGCAGCCAAATGGTTAAAACCTTTTGCTTTTGTGGCAGCCCTTCCAAAAAAATCTCATCACTATCATCCACAAGGGAAGGCAGCAGGGGGACATGCAGTTATTTGGCATTTTAAACATTGTAAATCTATATCCTCGACTTCATGCCAACATGTCTGAGTATCTGCTTAACTGCCCCTCATTATCTTTATCTTCCAAGGGACAGCATTTGAGGTTGCCAAGGAAACCCTGGCTAGGCCTGAACTGAGCTCTGACAACTGTCATGCACACAGCATACTTCAGCTGGTGTTGTTCTGTTGTCACCCCAGTTTAACATGCAGGGATCAAAACATCAGTATAAATATAAAATAATTGCTATGTAGATGAATTTCATATTAAGTAAACAACACATATGGTGACCAAAAGGTATTTGATGATGATAATGTGCATCTCTATATAAGTCTGCATTAATTAATGTATATAAAATTGTTCTTTGGAAGAATGACCAGCAAAAAAAATAAATCCAAAGTCCATATATATTTCATAATAAAAGGTTCTCACCAAGTTCAGTGCAGATACCCCCCTCCCTGTAAGCATTTTTTTCCGATGTGACTTCTGCTTAATTGGAAATTTTTGACTTCGAGAGAGGACTTTAATACCTTGATACAAAATGAATTCCTCAAACAGAATCATAAATAAGATAAACTTATTTCAAGTATATTCATTTGAGTACATTTTTTAAATGATAGAACAAATGCAGATCTCAATAAAATATGGCCACAAAGAAAAGAAGGAAATAAAATACATTGCTATGTACATTTTCAACAGAATAAGCATTATAAAGAAAAGGGAGAACGAAGATTAACCAGGGCCAGAAAAAATAAGATATACAGTAATTAGCTGAATAAAAAAGAACATGCTGAAAATATCTGATTATTTCTCTGAACTAAGTCACATATGCGTATTTGAATTGTTGGGGACTACTAGCTGGAAGTTCCAATGAGCTCTATCTTATTTATGGAATTCTGCTTAACACTAGTGTGTGCTCCATAAACAATATTCTTATACATTTCTCTGTGCACCTGTTGTTTCAGTTAAACAATTAAAATTTGTTTTGTAATCTGGATGTTAAAGGAACAGATTATCTG
>CAJPDP010429363.1:0-14060 GCA_905336975.1 Bombina variegata variegata
TCAGAAAAAATGGCCAAGAAATCATAAATTCTGCCAGGGTATGTAAACTTATAAGCACAACTTGTATAGTGCTGAAGACATGTGCACACTCCTGAACTTGCCTTCTAGCTTTTAAACAAAGGATAACAAGTAAACAAAGAACATTTTAAAATTGAAATACATTGGAAACTTTTTTTAAATTGTATGTTCTATCTGAATAATGAAACAAAATATTTTGGTCTTATGCCCCTTTAAGTGTATTTTTTTGCAAGCTGGGTGATATAATGCTTCCTGCTCAGCTTTGCAGATCATCTTATGCATCCTGATCAGTCTAATGCTGCTCTTGCTTCTAAGGGCATCTGTCCTCCCTCTTTTTGTTCTACACAGGGGAGTTCTATAGATTTTATGATTTTGTATGCTCTACTATATCTGAGATGTTGGGGGCCATGTCCCCTCCAAGTAAGCATAAGAAGGTGGTTTCTGATAATCCTGCTACTAGTTTATCTGATTTAAGATGGTCTGCTAAATTGAATGTTCCAGGCCCTGGTTCTTCTTATTTATCCTCTGAGATTGAAGTGTTTTCAGATGATCAAGAGTCAGTCTAATCTTCCTCTTTTTTTTTGTTTAAACTTAAACAACTTTATTCTATTTTAAGAGGAGTGTTATGTACTTTATAAATTCCGGATTCTAAAGTTCCTGAGGATAAGTCTGTTAAACAGCTGGATTTAAATTTATATTTCTACTTTGACTAAATATACTACTATTTCTCTTAAGGATAGAGCCTCTTTTAGAGACCATATCGATAGGAAATTAAAGGGTTTTTTTTCATAGAAAGGCTTTCAGCAAGCAGGTTTTCTTTTTAGGCCAGCAATTTGTATTGCTTATGTTGCTGTGGCCTTTTACCCTTTGGTGTGCAGGTTTACCTGAGCAGCTTTCTGAGGTGTCTGCTGGTGAGGAATTTTCAAATCTATTAAAACTCTTGAAGACAGCTAATGCTTTCATTTGTGATGCTGTTGCTGATATTATTAAGATAAGTGCTAAGAATATGGCACTTTCAATTTTGATTAGGAGTGCTTTGTGGTTGAAATTATGGTTTCTAAATCTAAACTTCTGTCTCTTCCTTTTAAAGGGAAGGTGTTGTTCGGTTCTGGTCTGGATGACATTATTTCTACAGTGGCTTTGGTGAAAGGAACTTTTCTCCCTCAGGATTAGAAGTCTAAGGGTTATTCTAACTGTACTTGTTCCTTTCATCAATCTAAGAACCAGAAGTGATTCTCTTCACCCTAGAAACAGGGGTTTTCCAGTTTCTTCTGAAAAAACAAAGCCTAATTGGAATAAACAATACCAAGTCTCCATGAAGGTTCGACCCTCAGTCCAGAATTTCAGGTAGGGGATAGATTATACCTTTTTCAGAGGACTTGGTTTAAATCTGTTCAAGATCAATGGGTTCTGAACATTGTTTTCCAAAGGATAAAGAATAGGTTTCAGATCAAGGCCTCCCTGGGCAAGGCTTCTTCTGTCTCATGTTCCAAAGAATCCTGCAAAGGCAAGATCATTTTTTCAGTTAATTTCAGATCTGGAGTCTATGGGTGTAATAGTTTCAGTTGTAGAATTGTAACAGTGTCAGGATTTCTATTCATCTTTATTGCTTTCAAGAGAGAAGGAATTTACAGATGCGTTCTGGATTTGAAATCTTTAAACAAGTTTCTCAGGGTTCCTTTATTAAATATGGATACTTTTTGGACAATTCTTCCTCTTATTCAAAGATGACATTACATGTCTTTTATAGATATGCTTATCTTCATCTCCTTATTCACATGGATCATCATATATTTCTAACGTTTGCATTCCTGGACAAGCATTTTATGTTTATTTCTCTTCTGTTTGTTTTGGATAATGCTCCCAGAATTTTTACAAAGTTCTGGGGTCTCTCTTATTGTAGCCTGTACCGAGATATCATCCAGGTAAGGAACCACTAAAACACCCTGAGGTCTTATCACCATCTTTGCATCTAGCAGTTTCACATACCAACAGACAAACAGTTGCTGTTTCTTCAAGAACATGGTTAGTAAACTTTCCAAAAAGTTATCTGTCCAGAATTACTTTTCTGGGTGTAATAATGACTCCAAAGCACTTTCTTTGTCAGAACAGAGAATGATGAACTTTCTCTCAGCTTGTGTAAATCTTTAGTAAGTTCCTTCTTCTTCTGTATGGAAGTTTTAGGTCTGATGATAGCAGCCTCAGATGCTATTCCTTTTGCTCGGTTTCACTTGAGGCCTCTTTAGCTTTGCATGTTTCATCAGTGGTGCAGCGATTACATTTAGTTGGCTCGAAAGATTATTTTGGATGCCAAACAAGTCAGTCCCTTTCCTGGTGGACCAATCATTGATCCATTATTCTGGGGGCATTCTTTGTCCTTCCAATTTGGACCATGATCTCAATAGATGCCAGTCTTTCAGGTTGGCAATTTTCAGGTCCCTTCAGTTTTGGTCTCTCCTGAAAAAATAGACTTATCTGTGTTTCCACTCAGACAATGTCACAGCAGTGGCTTACATCAATCATCAAGGGGGAACTCACAGTTCCCTGGTGATGAGGAAGGTTTCTGGAATTATGGCATGGGCAGAGAGCAATCCCTTCATCTATGGGAATGGTCTCTTAATCTAGAAGTCTTCAGTCAGATTGTAGACCTGTGGGAAGTATAGCTAATGAGTTTTTGTTTGAACATTTAACTCCCCATATTTGCGAAGTCCTGGGATCCTTAGGCACAGTTTGTGGAGGCTTTAATAGCTCATTGTTTTTTGTCTGGCCTACAACTTTTTCACCTCTTACTCTGTTACCGGGGGTAATAGCCAGGGTCAAGCAGGAGGTATCATCAGTAATCCTGATTGCTCCAGCTTGGCCTCGCAGGATTTGGTTTGCAGTTCTGGTGTAGATGTCCAGTTGTCATCCATGGCCTCTTACTCTACGTCACATCCTTTGGTCTCAAGGTCCATTTTTTCATCCGAATCTAAAAACTCTAAACTCGATGGCTTAGAGATTGGAGCTTATTTTTAAGGTAGAGTTTTGTTTTCTGATTCTGTCATTGAAAATTTGGTTCAGTCCCATAAACCTGTGACAAGGAAGATTCATCACAAGGTTTGGAAGGCGTTTATTTTCTGGTGTATGGAATATGGGTACAATCTTTTAGAATTCCTAGAATTATTCTATTTCTTCAGGATGTTTTGGATAAGGGTGTATTTGCTAGTTCTTAAAAAAACAGATCTCTGTTTCTGGATATTCAGCATATTATTCAGGCCTTAGTATGGATTAAACTGGTGATTAAACTAATTTCTCCTCCATTAAATCTTAATTTGGTTTTCAGAGTTTTTTTAGGTTCCTCCTTTTGAACCTATACATGTTTTGGATACTCAACTTTTGTCCTGGAAAGTCTTGTTTATTTTGGCTATTAGAATGTCTGATTTGTCTGCTCTTTGTTGTGAGCTTCCTTATCTTGTTTTTCTATAGGCTAAGGCAGTTTTGAGAACTAAATTTGACTTGTTGCCTAAAGTGGTTTCTTCTGTTAAAATCAATAGTGAGATTGTTGTTCTCTGTTTTTGTCCTAATCCAAAGAATTCTTAGGTGAAGCTTCTCCATTATTTGGACGTTGTCAGAACTTTGAAGCTCTATTTGCAGGCTGCTAAGGATTTTAGACAATCTTCTAGTTTTTTTATTCATGTTTCTGGTTCCATAAAGGGTCAGATGGGGTTTTAAGGGCTCTGGGAGTTTTGAGATCTTAGCCTCCACCTAGTGGTCAGTAGTATAATTCCCAAGAGTAATGCTCATGGACTCTCAACACCATGAAATAAATTAATTTATTAGATAAGATCTGTAATTTGGTTCACAATATCTTTCTTCCCAGCTTCCTCTTTGTCATCCCTCTGGTTGGTACACAGAAACCTAAACCCCAACATTCTAAATGTACTGCAGTCTGCAGCAATTGTTTTTCTTCCTAGTGATGTAAATATGTTTTTACATTAAACATCTCTCAAAATGTTGATAATGTCTCAAATAAATCTACTGCTTGTGTATTCTGTGTAGTCATACTTAACCATACACACTCTGTCTACATCCTAACAAAATCCAAAAACATCCATGTAAATTGATCATTCCTCCAAAGCTGATACCAAAATACTCATTTACTCTCATCATGTCCCATATTTACAATTATAAACTTTTATTCTACTTGTAACCTCCCTCCTCAGCATCTTTAAATACAATATCCAGCTGATCTTTTTCTTTTGATAAATTCTTATACTGAACCCCACTCTGCTTCACAGTGAGGTTTAATTTTCTTTAATTTTCTCATCCGGACCTTTACAGCACTTGACAATGTTGCCGTAGCTACAGTATATTCTCAGTTTCTATTAATTCCACACTTAACTGTTCTGCTTTTCTACACAAATGTATTTTCCTGCTCTCATATATTTTTCTCAACCATGCATACAATATTGTTATAAGGAAAAAGACATGTTCTAGGTTAATGCATATGCCAAGAAATAAACTCAGAATGCATCTTAAATTAAAATGAAACATAAAAGTAACTTTAGAAAGCATTTCCAAATATATTTCTATATGTTCCTCTAACTAGTTCAACAAGTTCAAGAAAATGTAAAGTAGATTACATACAAGCTACATTCTGTTTAATTGCATTAAAGGGACATGCAAACCAAACATTTTATTTTATGATTCAGATAGAGCATAGTATTTTTAACAACTTTCCATTTACTTATGTTATCTAATTATATTCATTCTCTTGGTATCTTTTGTTTAAAAGCATACATAGGTAGTCTCCGGAGCTGGTAGCTAGCTGCTGATTGGTGGCTGCACATATACACCTCTTATCATTATCAATGATAATGATAAGATGGCTTATCAATGTGTTCAGCTATTTCCCAGTAGTGCATTTCTTCTCCTTCATTAAAGGATACCAAGAGAATAAAGCAAAATTGATAATAGTAGTAAATTGGAAATTTGTTTAAAATTGTTTGCTCTATCTGAAACATGCAAGAAAAAAATGTGTTTTGTGTCTGTTTTAGAAGCACAAGTTAGTAGTATACATATTTGTCTGGGTTTTTAAAGCTAAACAATTAAAAAGTGTATGACCAATCTGAATGGCCTCATCAAACAAGACTCAAGAAACTTTTTTAAGGAGTGTGGACTGCAACGCAATGCAAATTTTGCTATTCTTTTGCTTGTTTGTTTATCTTTTTTGTTTTAAATTGCTAAAATCTGTATGTAGATATGTTGCATATCAGTATTGTCTCTTTGACTATATTGGCTAAAGCAGAATGAAGAGACTATATTTTAGAATGGCGTGTTACCAATAAAGGACTAGATTTGTGCTAGAGGTTTATGTGTGTACATATGTATTTATGTGTTTTACTGTATATGTACTGTACATTTTTAACATTCCAATGTTGTAAATCTATCTATAAATCTATATATGCCTATATATCTATTCCTATAGATATATACGGTAGGTATAGCTATGTATTTTATGTGAACAGTATCTCATATATATATATTTAATAATTTCTATGTGAAGAACATAGGAATGTTTAATATGCACTTTTATCCGTATATTTGTTTTAATCATTTGGCGTTCTTGAGGAAGAAATAGCCTGTAAGGGAGCTTAGGAGTCAATTCTTGGTGCCATACATAGTACATTTGAAAATATGCATTCTGCACATCAGGGTTCACAATTTAGATTTTAACATGGTCAGTTTAGCACCCATGAAATTAGTGATCGTAAGGTGCGTTATTTAAATATTACATACAAAATATTTAAAAATATATAAATTATTATATTATTGGAATATATATCTATATATTTTACTGTATGTTTTTTTAAGAATTTTTATTATATTTTATATAATATTTTAATAATGGGCCTTAAGATTACTACATTTTAATGTGTGCTATAGTTGAGAGTGTTCATGTAAAATACATGTTTATACCTATATATAAATAGAACATATTCTGCTATGTGAAGAACATTGTAATGTGAAATATTAATATTTCATGTCGGATCTACTGATCTTGAATATACATGGTCGGGTTAGTACGCTAGTAGGTTTTTGTGAATTTTTCACTCTCTATTGAATTATATGGGAGAAGAAGCTAACGCAGCAAAAAGCCTCTAGTGTAGGTAATGCATGAATGGGAGCACTAATTTGTGCTTCACTCATAATGTAGGCCACAATTGTTTTTGTTTTATTTAAAGGGATATGAAACCCACATTTTTTCTTTCATGATTCAGATAGAGCATGCAATTTTAACAACTTTCTAATTTACTCCAATTATCAATTTTCTCTTGGTATCTTTATTTGAAAAGCAGGAATGTAAGCTTGGGTAGCGCTTGCTGATTGGTGCTGAATCAAAAATGTTCCTAAGCTTACATTCCTCCTTTTTCAAATAAAGATACCAAGAGAAACAAAGAAAAATTGATATTTGGAGTAAATTAGAAAGTTGCTTAAAATTGCATGCTCTGATTCATAAAAGAAAAAATGTGGGTTTCATATCCCTTCAATTTTACTTTCCAACCAAGGGTTGTGTTTGGTGCAACTGACACAGCTAGCAGGAAATAAAAGCTTATACAAATGTTGTGTCTTTTTGATCTATACTATTCCATATTTTGATAATGTATAACATTTAAAATGTTGTCATTTAATAATACTGATTATTTATTAGGTCTTGTCATTGAAAAATCCTAGTCAATCTTAAAATGTAAATGCAGATGCATAAACCCTGAAGACTAGCACTTCTGCACTTCACATGCTGCTTTAGACCAGCCGCAGCTCATTTATCTTTTATGTTGTGCATTTGGCAAGCCCAGTCACATTTTCTCAGTGTTAACATATGTAAATCTTAATTCAGCAAATACCGACTAAAGAGAAGAGTTGATTTGTTCAAGTGGATAAAAAGCCCTATAATAAAATTGATTTCTAAGGATAATTGATGACACTCATGAAAGGTAATTAAAATGACTCAAATGAAGCATAAAAACCATAATAACCAACCACTTACAAGTTACGGTAAACCCTTGACTACCAGAGAATGCTTTAATAATTTGGTTAGTAAAGTGTTGCATCTCTCTGGCAGCTAAGGGCTAGTGGTTGACAGATTTCTGTTGGTGACATTTTTTGATAGTTTCAAATCTTCTTCCTCTTTTGTTCCCTTTCTCTTCACTTTTTCAGTACATAACAATATTGCAGTTTTTCTCCTTTTTATCAACCATTTTCTCCTTATCCTACATGTATTTCCTATTCCCATATCCCCTCATTATTTTATTGATTTATTTTGCTTACAACTCTTTTTTGTCTCGTGATTTTGTACACTTTTCGGATAACTTTCTTTCTTTTTTAGTTTACAGATACGTACACTGTTGTCTCTTCATGGCCTGGGGAGCTGATATTTGCACACTTTGCTGATTTGTACTATTCCACAGATCATCACACTGTGCTAAAAACATGTAGTGCAGAGGAAAAATGAATCTATGAAACTAAATACAAATTGCATTTGATAGCAGTTACATAACAAATTAAATTGTTATTACTGCTCACATATATGATAGAGAAACTTTTCTACTTTATTCTTAATTATTTATTAATTAGTTTTAAAGGGCCAGTGAACTTTCTTATTAATGATACTTAGTTCTGCATTACAGTATGTGCAGAATTATGTAGTATTAACCTAGCGGTATCTGTAAGAAGAAAAAGCAAATTAAACATTTAACCCCACAAAATGTTACTTACCTTACCTTCCTAGCCATCCTCTTCTGCTCCGCTGTTTGTTTGTTTTTTGAATGAGTGTTACAGGCTCGCTGTTTGATCACAGTGTACCCAATTGGGCCATTAAAATTAATGTAGTGTGCCAACAGCTTAACCCAGCACAGAAGCACACTACATTTAGTTCAGTGGCACAATTGGGCGTGCTGTAAAAAAAACAGCAGAGCAGAAAAGGACTGCTAGAAAGGTAAGCAAAGTTTTTTGGGGGTTAAATATTTAATTTGCTTGTTTTACTTACAGGTACCGCTAGGTTAATGTTACATAACTCTGCACTTAGTACAAAACTATGTAACATTAATAAGAAATGTGTCCCTTTAATTATTACACAGCTTGATCTAGCACAGGAGCATGTTACATTTACACTGTATATGCCCCTTTTAAAAGTAAAGCCCTTATATAAGTGTTAATAGGCAGGTAATAACTGTGGTAATAGTGATCACCTGGTATGACTAAGGGTTCCATTTATGAAGCAACGGATGCTGCTTCAGAGTCCCATTTTTTCAGGCTCGCCTGAAACAGAAGTTAAGACGCAGCGGTCATAAGACCTCCTTAACTAGTGGCGGATTGAAATCATCCTGATCTGATCCTTTCAGAATGATTAGCCAATTGGCCGCCAGTGAGCAGAGGGCAGCATTGCACAAGCATTTCAAGAGCACTAAATGGCAGCACTCTTGCCTGCCATGTAGTGCTCCAAATGTCTACCTAGGTATCTCTTCAACACAGAATATTGTAGGAACAACGCAAATTAGATAATAGAAGTAAATTGGAAACTTTTTAAAAATGGTACGCTCTGTCATAATCACAAACAAATTTTTTTGGGTTTCATATCCCTTTAATGTGAACAGCATCTACAAACTGTGAAACAGCTCAGCACAGGGGTAGAAATGTCTCATCAGTTAAAGGGTTAAGGGCTGTGTACTAAAACTTTTTTTCCTATGCTGTATGTTTTTATGTAATAAAAATAATGATACCATAGTGGATGGTGTGATTATCTTTGTGAATTTTCATTTGTTACTGAAGTCTATGCAGTGATGATTAAGCCAGCACATCCAGTGAGATTGTTACTCTAGTGCTGGATCAATGTGGGGTTTGCTGCATTTATTAATTTGAGTTGCCTTCATTCTCTAATTCATTGTACTTTTTACTTGTATATCCCAGTGGTTTTGTCACTTCAGATAATTTGTTTAATTTAAATCCCATCTCACTGATGAATTTGTATATTGCCTCTGGTTTTGTTTTTTTATTTTTTTTATCCTGTGATCCTTTAATTTACTAATTAAGTAGCATCAGTCGATTGCACAAACCCATAAAAGTAAAATAAATTATAGAGAAAGCAGTACAGGGTTTAGTAATGCAAGGAATATGTTCCCATCTTATAAGGGATGTGTCAGTATATTAAGAATTCTACAATAATTGAACAGAATTTGAAGTCATATATACCACTCCTCTCATATTTGCAACAGTTTATAATTGTAATGTGTTCTTCTTTACTCTTATTCACAGCAACACATAAAGTACTTATCTACAACTCACAATTAAAAAAAAGTATTTCTGCCCAGCACCTCACACTTCATAAAAAACATTATTGCAAGCCACACTCCTATCCTTGCATTCTCCAATTTACTACATTCAGTTTCAGGAAATATCTCCCCTTACCTAGAAACATCTCACATTTCTTCTCCTATTCAGCTTCACCTACCTCACAGATCGCAAAAAAGGAACTCAGATAATATTATATCTTCTCAACTCAAGGCAAAATTCCTTTCTCAAGTATATGGAATTATTATGCCATCTGCAAGCTCACTCCATTTCAAGAATTCCCTTTAACCCCCACAGCCATTTATTAAAGGTATAAAGACCTTCAAATAATTTGCACTCCCAGATCATGTAGCAAACAAGATGGAGATGTTGGCTTTCTGCATGTCCTTAATTTCTTCCCTTTCATTCACTCCTTTAAAGTTTATGCAATTTGTATATTTTTAACCTTTCTCTATGTACTATATAATCCCTTAAAGGACCACTAAATACAGTAGAATTGCATAACTAACAAGTGCATAATAAAAAGACAATGCAATAACACTCTGAATTTCACAAAAACAGTAGATTTTTTTTCTGCCAAATTTGTTTTTCTCCCATTTGCCAGCCCCTTGTGCCATGTGACAGACATCAGCCAATCACAGACTGGTATACATACACCCTACATGTTCAGTAGGAGCTGGCGCCTCAAAAAATGTTCATATAAAAGATTGTGCAAAATTTGATAATTTGATAAAATGTTGTGCTCTTTCTGAATCATGAAAGTTTTATTTTCACTTTAGTGTCCCCTTTCAGATCACCCACATAATTTATAAAACACTTTGTTACAGACCACCCTATTTTCTCTTCTTAAGCACTTCTCATTTATTTTACCCCAACTTTTTAAAGAATAATTACTTGTCTCTCATACTAAAGCTGACCTCTAACTCTATACATAGTCCTTCCATTCTAATGTCTTTGTTTGCTAACCCCTACTTCTCACCACCAATTGTCCCTTCTCAAAATTATAAGCTTTAATATGTAAACTTACAACCCCACATGTCCTGTAGATTGTAATTTATTGGAACAAAACTCTCTACCCCTTTGTAGTCAGTATAAATGCATTTTTTTTAAATGTTATTTGTTGTTATGGGACCAAACGTCTTCTTTCTAATCTGCTGGTGTTTTATAAAATATAACACTATTAAAAAGAACTATGTGAATATTAGTATGCTTTGCTAAATATATACATTTATATTATATTAATATTCTCCATTTATCCATGCAGGCAAACTATTTGGGTTTCGGATACCATCTCTCAGACTTTTGAGCTACAGAAAGCAATCTTTACCGCAAGAAGATCCGGATGCCGTGATTGTAGATTCTTCAAAACACAGCGATGATTCTATGGCCATGAAACATTTTAAGTCCCCTACAAAAGAAAGCTGCAGTCCGTCAGAAGCTGATGACACAAAAGCACTAATTGACTCTAATAAATGCTCCCCTTTGGTTAATATTACTGGACCTCTAGATCACTCTTCGCCTAAACAACAGTGGGACCAACTTTTTCCTGACATGCTGCATGCAAGTTCACACTTAACTCATGCCAGGTCAAAAGAAAGTGTTTGTAGCATGAGACGAGCCTCTTCCGTGCATGATATGGAAGGATTTAACATCTATCCTAAAAGCATTTTTAGAGATCGCCATGCAAGTGAAGGTATGACCACAAGTATTTTAATGACCATAACCTAGACATAAATTGTGTGTGTTTGTCTATTTATTCGATTTAATATAGTGTTTTGTTTCATTGTTTAAGATAGTGTTTTGTTTCATAGCCTTAGGTTTGCAAAGCAATTATTGAATTACATTCTTCCAAATATTATTAATTGAATTTTGTGTGTGACATTATAATAACACTAAATATATCATATATAAATGAATATGATTAATTAATATGATTATTTTCTCTGGCTGTTACTTCCTGTGAGATTTTGGCAATGTTCTGCTTCCATATAGGCAAGAACAAATTTCTTATGACACCTAAAGGCTTTCCCAAGCATTTGACCCTTGGCAAATGTATGCTTAAAAGCTATACATTTCAACACACATTCTCTCGTCAGCAATTTTTGGCAGACAAGTTTTGTGCATATGAAATGTGTAAAACGTAGTTGATTTTAAAGCTGCATCATTAACAAAGAAAGATGCTAAAGTCTCACATAAAGTGATGGCTATTTCCAATAGCTTATCAGAAAACTATTTCAACAGAATGCAAGCTAAGGCATATTTTGCTTCTAACAGTGTTTTGCTATATGTTTTTTTCTAAATTGTGCGTGATTGGTGTTACATAACAATAATATAGGCAGATTTGCATTGTGCTGTATTTCTTGAAATCTTGAACTTATTTGCAATGGGCATTTTGTATGGCATGAATGTTCGCTTGCTTGACCAGACCGCAGTAAAGCCCCTTGACACTGTCAGGCTTTGTTAAGTAAAGTGCAGGCGACAAACAGTGAACAGGATGGTTATAAATCACGCTTACTATATTAACACCATGCCTCGCATCAATGATTTACTGCTTTGTCTTTAGCGGAAGAGGTTTTATAAAGTGTAATACATTTTTAGTGGGGTATTTAAAGCTTTTAATCAATATGTAGTGATCTAAGGTTTTAATTGTACTTTGAAACACAGGCATATAAATAGAAACAGCAGAGAAAAAGCCACAGATCCCATCAAACTGACTGGAAAGTTGTTTCATATAGTCCCCACCCTGTCTATAAAGCAAAACTGTTAATATAAAAATAAAATTGATAGACTTCTAAATACGACTTCCTATAGTAATATTTTAGTTTCCTATGTGTGCTCTAATATAATATTTATCACCCAAAGTCTCACAATGTGTTTCAAAATAATGTATTATCCAGTAATTCCATCTTAAAGAGATTAAAGTCACTTGAATGCCTTTAATATGTATCTAGAACTGAATGCTAGAGATAATGTTTACTTTACTTCTAACTGTTGTCCTCTTTGAGACCTCCTTAGTAAATACATCTTATAGGGACTTCCATTCTATTCACTCGTGGTGTAAACATTAAAATAGGGGAATATTAAATATCCCTGTATTCTTCATATTGATCAATGAAGAATGTCATTTACCTCCAAGCACATACTTATTTTGTATGTCTATGAAGGACAACCAATATTATTCCAAGGGCTGTATAGTTAAGACCATTATATTAGCCCATCAACAAAGGTATGTAACTCTACTATGTATGGGAGTCAATTAAGTGGGAGTAGGGCAGAGAGTATGTGTTTTCTTGGTGTAAAAACGGTGCATTATCTTGTACTGAACATGGTCCCTGGACTACAAATTGTGTATACCAATACCAGTGGCATATAACATTGTTTTGAAACAAAAAGATCTTCCTCTTTATTTTGTGTTTAGAGAATAACTCCTGTTTGTCCTCTTCACATATAAGAATAATTTTTTGTTTTGAGGTTATCACTTATCCTGAAACATGCTAAGAAAATTACACCAAAAGAATTATACTTTAGTGAAATTAATATTAATGTGGCTTCCCAAAGTAGCATGTTTTATAGAGAATATTCCTCATTCTTTACTGACTTTGCTTATTAGGATATCATGGAAACAGGAAAGGGCTCTAGAGATGCCATTTAATATATAGTGAATAAGCTATTGCTTGATACTGAACCCAAATTTTTTCTTTAATGATTCAGGGAAAGCATGCAATTTTAAGCAACTTTAAATTTACTCCTACTATCAATTTTTCTTCGTTCTCTTGGTATCTTTATTTCAAAAAGCAGAAATGTAAGCATAGGAGCCGGCCTATTTTTGGTTCAGTACCGTGGGTAGTGCTTGTTGATTGGTGGCTACATTTTAGACACCAATCAGCAAGCGCTACGCAGGTGCTGAGCTAAAGATGGACCAGCTCATAAGCTTACATTCATGCTTTTTCAAATAAAGATACCAAGAGAATGAAGAAAAATTGATAATAGGAGTAAGTTAGAAAGTCACTTAAAATTGCATGCTCTCCCTGAATCATGAAAGAAAAAAATCGGGTTGCTCTATCATGGAAGAAAAAAAATTGAATTCAGTATCCATTTAATGCAGTACAAGTAGATGAAAGTTGTTACAAAAGTCACAATTTCTGGTTTCTTGAGAGTAAAGGCTACATTAGCACCAACAAATACCACTAAACATCAGTATCCTAGAAAAAAGGCTTTAATAAAATACAGCTAGATTACGAGTTTTGAGCGCAATAGGGAAATTAACGACCGCCACAAAAGCGGTGTTATTTTACCTCCCTATAGCGCTGCTATTACAGGTTTTAAAAAACCTGGCTTGTGCGGGCGATATGGTGGCGTTGAGCTCCATACCTCACCCAAATACAAGCGATGCTTTGACGTGCTTGTGCACAATTTCCCCATAGACATCAATGGGGAGAGCCAACAAAAAAAACACCTGCGATCGCGGAAACAAAAGCTCTGTAATGCAGCCCCATTGATGTCTATGGGGAAAGAAAAAGTTATGTTTAAACCTAACACCCTAACAGAAACCCTACGTCTAAACACCCCTAATCTGCCACCCCTGACATCACCGCCACCTACATAATGTTATTAACCCCTAATCTGCTGCCCCTAACATCGCTACCACCTACCTACACTTATTAACCCATAATCTGCTGCCCCCAATGTCGCTGCCACTATACTAAAGTTATTAA